>JAODUO010002083.1:0-42500 GCA_025642075.2 Ridgeia piscesae
CGTTCTGTCCCATTTCGCTTCGGTCCCTATGTCTTGCCGTCGGATGGCCGCCTTCCATAATCGCCGTCGTTCACAGCTTAGCTCGTGAGTTTCTTCACCTTGGTTACATAAAACCTTTGGTGTTTTGTGGAACGATATAATTGTTGTCTAATTTTGATTTCCTGACCGATTCGCGCAGCCGATCACTCCACAAATTGGCATCGTTAAGCTAGGGAAGAAAGATGGCGGTGCATCCCATAAGTCATTGCGCGAAAACGTGTGCTGACGTCACATAAAAACAAGCAATAGGTATACTAAGTGGACTGTGCCATATTTGGCAAGAATTAGTCACTATTGTAGAAATCTGACCTACCCCATTGTTGGCTATATTTCATACTTCCTTGCGTTCTTTCGACCATTCCCAGGTATATTTATGTTTTACAATGTTTGTATCTTAGTGCAGTAATATGGCCACGAAAGACGGTATGGTGGCATTCATGTGGGCGAGCGTTTCAAAACAATTATTTAATATGCAATATCATTTCAAAAAGTGTGCATACCTAGGATCATTTTAAAACAACGCAGTAAGATGCAGCGTAGCCAGAATTTTACATTCGAGGAAGTCATCCGACATCCAAGCAAACTCTGTATGTATAGAATAAAATATATGATATAGTTTAGGCCTACATAGCCTAGGGTATGGGCACCGGAAATTGGACCACCTATTGATTATGTCAAATAATGTCCATCCTGATAGCGATAACACATCATTTCTGGTAGCGTTCGATACATAATATTAATGCCATTTAACATGCTGCGAAATTACACATGAAACTGCAATAATTTCAGAGTTATTTAAGAAAAATATAATATTGAAATAGATCCAGTTAAAGTAAGTAGTACCTACAATTGGACCAATTGCACTCTTACATTGGACCGGCAGTAATGGACCATGGTACTATAATTAGACCAGTTGGTCTAATTATAATACCATGGAATCAGTGTTTATTACCGAACCATACATGAGTGGTTCGTACATGTAGCTGTTGACAGTTATCATTTTATAGACGAGGCAATGGAAGTCACACTGCGTTCAAAACGCCCAGTTTCAATTATCACTGATGCGACACCACATCGACATTTTGCAAGTGCTGATCAATTACTTCTATTCATAATTTGTTTGACATAGTGCTCAGTTATAAAATTGGTGTTGAACTGTTTGTTAGTTCGTAGTTTGATTCTAGCACCTTCTGTATTGATAATAGCAAGCTATTGTTCTCCATTTTCTTCTGACAGATAACCACGTATGTGTTGTATTACGTTCCTTACAACAACATGACCTCTTGCATTAATAACATCATGCATATTTAGATTAATAAAACCACGGTATACATCATACCCTCAATTTTCTATTCCACTGGCGGCCATTTGCATCATCCATAGAAATACTTGTTTTGTTACTCTAGATCAATAGCCATTGTTAGTGAACCGGTATTTTCCATCCCATTTCACCGCGTACTGCGGCTGAAGGGGTATATTTACCCACACCTAGGAAGAATCGACATTTCCTGTTATGTATGAGATATATGACAGACTATTTGCTTGTACCCAGTCGACGCCTATATCGGTCCGCCTGACCGACCCTGCTGTGCCACTCCCTCCTCCCTTCAATGTGCAAGAGCACGAGTCGATGAAAGCTATTCAAGCAGCAGAGCAGCAGGAAGGCAGCTGGTCCTGACAACGTTTCCACCTCCACATTGAAACATTGCGATGATAAATTAGCACCTGTATTCATGGACCTGTTTAGCGCCTCTCTCCATCAGCACACTGTTCCTCTGTGTTTTAAGGCAGCGATCATAATTCCTGTACCGAAGAAGACCAAGGTAAAAGCGCTGAACGACCACTGCCCCGTGGCTTTGACGTCAGTGGTGGTGAAGGTGTTGGAGCGACTGACAGTCCTTACGCATCTGAAGTCTGTCACCAACTCCAAGATGGATCCACTCCAGTTCGCCTACAGTAGAACTTGGTGTCTCCGAACATATACGCACATAGATACAATGCAAACTACACATATTGTATCGCCTACACGGACAACCGATGCACGGATGATGATGGCCCAGCACTTTGTGATGCAGCACTTGGAGTCTCCGAACATATATGCACATAGATACAATGCAAACTATATAACATCGTATCGTAGATTACCGTTCCGGGTTCAACACGGTCATCCCACATAAACTCTTTGGCAAGCTGCATCTGCTATCACTAGACGCATCGATGTGTTACTGGATTCTTGACTTTCTTTTGCAGCGACCACCGGTTGTCAAAATGAACGGTATTGTGTCCAGCACTAGCATCATGACCACCGGAACTCCCCAAGGATGTGTTCTTTCCCCGCTTCTGTCCTCCATGTTCATAAATGAATATGTATCCAACTCCGTACAAGTTGTAAAGATGACACCACATTAGAAGGGCTGTGGCCGGTTGCATGATATCCATCTAAGTCCAAACCCCACATACATTATGGTAATTATGATATATAATCATCAGGGGTTGTTGCATGACACCCACCCAGCTGATTTACCTCAACATCCATGTTTAAGATTGCAGTCGACATTGAACGAGTCAGACTTTAAGTTGTAGACCCTAACATAGTATTTGTAATCGACATAATAATTATAAGGATTGCATGGCCTCAAACATTTCTTTGTAGGCCTATATCAAAGTTCAACAGTTGTTTCCAAAGGAAATATCTATTGATACGGTAGTAAGCTTTACAAAAATAAACGAAACAGGCAAACGTGTGTTATCGGCATTTGTTTCTTGAGTTGATTATGTTTTGTAATGGTAGGTAAGTGGTCGACACAATTGCGACCTGGTCTAGACTCATTTTGCCCATCACACAATTGGTTTTGCCCTCAACCCATGATATAAGACGATCTTTTAAAAAGAACAGTATATTTTATACACTTGCGAAGTAAGCGTAATTTCCCCCATCGCTCAGTGGCACTCGTGGATCAGACGTAAACACTTGGGTATCGGGGTTACGATATGTCTCGACGCCTTGCTTCATGCTTCAGGAACCATGCTGTTATCAAAAACATTTATTAAATAGTTCGTAGAGGAAGTCGATGGCATTATCATTGCACAGCATGTCGATTGTAATGCTGTCATCACCCAACGCTTTATGTGTCTTGGCCTTGCTTAAGGCCAGGCGAATGTCCACTTTCTATCAAAATGTTCATTGTGAACCAGGGAGTGTGTTTCTACAGGCAGTTAATAGTCAACTGTTCATTTGTAATGGACAGGGTTCAGTAAAGTGTGAATGTCAGTTCTCCACTTACGTAATATCACACCTTGGTCTGTGGACGTGGACCCATCCTCCAGTACCACTTCCACTTAGGTATCGGGGTTACGATATGTCTCGACGCCTTGCTTCATGCTTCATGAACCATGCTGTTATCAAAACCATTTATTAAATAGTTCGTAGAGGAAGTCGATGGCATTATCTTTGCACAGCGTTTCGATTGTAACACTGTCATCACCCAACGCTTTATGTTTCTTGGCCTTGTTTAAGGCCAGGCGAATGTCCACTTTCTATCAAAATGTTCATTGTGAACCAGGGAATTTGTTTCTACAGGCAGTTAATAATCAACTGTTCATTTGTAATGACGAAGTACCATACGAAATGACGAAGTACCATACGAAAAAACAAAGCTTCTTCCAAACTACCCAGGCAACTACACGTGGGGTGCACCACTCCTCTCGCGTCGTGTTCTGAGAGTTTTTGTCGCTCACACTTCGGAATCAAATCGGAAGACCTGAAACGAAACAGCAGACACTTGGCAAGTTCAATATGAAAACGAAACCACAAAAGCAACTAACAGGCAATGGTCACATCATATAGCCATTGGTATTCAGCTACACAAACCGAACGCCCTATAAATAGTATCACATTGCAGAGTAAATATGTATGCGAACGAACGTCTTGTATCACCCCGCCTCACACACTTCGACAATATGTATTTGATTTAACAACAGATTTTGTTTCATTGCGTTGCGTACAAGCATTTCGGGTATTCATAAACAGTTTGGAATGGCATGTAATGCTTCAGATACATATTTGCGTAGCCTGCATGCAGCACTCGTGGCGTCGCCGTTAACACGTTTTAGAGTTACAGATCGACGAGAGTAGAGTGCCAACATTTAAACGGAACTTCTGTCGTTGAGAGTATATATTATTGCGAAGCTCAGTAAAACCAATGTTCAATTAGATACTGCCCAAACTTCTATTTGCATAGGCATAGATGGAAAGCTTAAGACATTGAGAAATCATCGAAGAGTGGTATGCGACATATACTGTGGACTGTGAATGAGAACAAGAATATAAATGTTGTAAATAATTTCCGACAAGAATTAGGCACTTGTGTAGCATGCAAACCCACCTCAATTGCTCCTACATTTGAAAATTCATTACGGGAGGCGCGGGTAGTGTACTGGTTAGCGCGCATCCAACTGGCAAACCGACTGTTCGAGTTTATTAAGAGCGGACACAGCAGGCCTGACATGTTTGGTATTACAATCAATGCAAATAGACTAACATTGTTGAATCTAATCGGTGTTATACGCCACGCATATTGACAGAAAAAGTACCCGAATGTCGCACTGGCCGCTGCAGCATAATAAAAGTGTAGTCTTATGCGTGTACATGATAACAACATGAACCTGTGCAAGGGCAGACATTGAAAGAAAGAAGGAGTAGTCGGAAGAAAGCGTCCCCCCTCCCCAGTTTGCCTATATCAACGTCGTCGCCATCTTGAAATCTGACGATGTCCCTTCCGGTTTCGCGCCATTACCACGCCGCGCAGCCGAATGCTAGAAAAAAGATACCAGTTTCTTTACTGTAATCTCGACCGCATCGCTGTGGGATTGACGCCTTTGACGCCAGTGGGGTAAAGGAATGTGGGCATGTGTAAGAATTGAGTCTACTTGTGTCAACGTCTTTCGTCACCGTACATATCATAACACTCTTTTTATTGTGTTTTTTTCTCAGGTGTCTTTGCCAGGTGAAGGTTCAGAGACGCGTGGTCCAAAGCCGGCGAGTTCTTGCAGCACTACTGACCGACCGGGCGCGATGATGTGAATACTGACGACGTGGGTCAGTCATTTGATAGTGAGTGAAACCTTGTTTTTATCGAGTACAGTTTGTGCGCGTGCAGTAAAACGTGTGGATGTAATTGAAAATGTAGACCGATCACCGTAAGAATCAAATATAGTTTAGCATAGATGTTATGTATAATAATAATTGCGAGTGGACATTAATTTTAATGTTACAGTTCTCACAAAGACGAGAAAACAAACAAAACGTTTAACTTATACGATTGATCTAGCTAGTTTTCACACTGTGTGATTGATCAGAACTGATATAAAGAAGATGGCTTAGACTTCGAATAGTTTCCTCGTATCAGGTGGTGCTTTTTGGGTCTAGCAATATCTGTCAGTTGTATGCATTCAATCGAATGTACTCTTCTTATATTAAGAATGTACTCTTCTTATATTGTGAGCGAGCTTCTGTTGCATACAGACAACTTGACTTCATTAATTATTAGATTCCAAAATAAGTAATGTCAAAATATGATGCTAAAATAAGGCACATGAAACGAAACTATATATATATGTATAAGGGGCCGAGATCGCACCGCGAAGCTATCTTAACATTGGTAAGCATAAGCACCAATCGCGCGAATGTCACACACATTCTCGCACGCAAACATACACCCACTCAATACAGTTGGTATCTGCCAATCATTACATCAATTGCAACGCACTGATCTAGGATGGAAACAGTGTGCTTAGGGAGCAGCATGCAAATGCAACCGTAGGCCAGGCGCTTTGTTGTAGCGTAAGTCACGAGTACACAATTGATTTGTCTTCTTCTGAAACAAGTAGAGATCACTCGATGTTTTGAGACCAATATTATTTTGCAAACATACATTACTCGGCAAGCACACTTGTATGTAGGTAGTGACGGAGATCGTCTTCCTTTTGAGGCATTGCCCATTGTCATGCAGTCAATAGCATGCGATACAGGGATAACTGTCAACAGGCCAGGTCCTTGGCCATACCATGAGCGCTATGCCGACAAACAGGTAACGCAAAGGCTAGACACAACGGTCGTGACGGGGTGCCATACGAAAAAACAAAGATTATTCCAAACTACCAAGGCAACTACACGTTCTGAATTTTTTTTGTCGCACACACTTCGGAATCAAATCGGAAGACCTGAAACGAAACAGCAGACATTTGGCAAGTTCAATATGAAAACGAAACCACAAAGCAACTAACAGGCAATGGTCGCATCATATAACCATTGGTATTGAGCTACACAAACCGAAGGTCCTACAGATAGTGTCACATTGCAGAGTAAATCTTTTTGCGAACGAACGTCTTGTATCACCCCGCATGTGATACAAGACGTATTGTGTTTTTTCTCAGGTGTCTTCGCCAGGAGAAGGTTCAGAGACGCATGGTCCAAAGCCGGCGACTTCTGGCAGCATTACTGACCGACCGGGCCGCGATGATGTGAATACTGTAGGCGCGGTATGTCATTTGATAGTGAGTGAAACCTTTTATTTATCGAGTACAGCCACTTTTTGCAGGTGCAGAAAGCAATATTGATATGGAGAATATTTTCTATAACTATGTGCCTATGTTTTAAATTGTTTTATTCATCTTAGCAGTTCAGACACAATATATAATGTTCAACTGATGCTATATATATACACATAGTGTTCTTGCTATATATGTTTATAATACAATTATTTAGTACAACATAATGTTGATTTCAGTATATTTGACATTCACACCTGCTGTATTATTGTTGGACATTTACACCTGCCATATTATTGTAGAACATTCTCACCTGCCATGTTATTGCAGGGCATTCACATCGACCAATGTAGCGCATTCACACCTGCTATATTATTGTAGGACATTCACTCCTGAGTTACCAGTGTAGAGCATTCACACCTGCAGTACCATTGTAGGACAACCACACCTGCCCTATCACCTTAGGGAATTCAAAATATGCACTACCGTTGTAGGGCATTCACACCTACACTACCTTTGTAGGGCATATCTGTAGTGCATTCACACCTACCCTACCTTTGTAGGGCATATCTGTAGTGCATTCACACCTACCCTACCTTTGTAGGGCATATCTGTAGTGCATTCACACCTACCCTACCTTTGTAGGGCATATCTGTAGTGCATTCACACCTGCCCTACCTTTGTAGGGCATATCTGTAGTGCATTCACACCTACCCTACCTTTGTAGGGCATATCTGTAGTGCATTCACACCTACCCTACCTTTGTAGGGCATATCTGTAGTGCATTCACACCTGCCCTACCTTTGTAGGGCATATCTGTAGTGCATTCACACCTACCCTACCTTTGTAGGGCATATCTGTAGTGCATTCACACCTGCCCTACCTTTGTAGGGCATATCTGTAGTGCATTCACACCTACACTACCTTTGTAGGGCATATCTGTAGTGCATTCACACCTACCCTACCTTTGTAGGGCATATCTGTAGTGCATTCACACCTGCCCTACCTTTGTAGGGCATATCTGTAGTGCATTCACACCTGCCCTACCTTTGTAGGGCATATCTGTAGTGCATTCACACCTGCCCTACCTTTGTAGGGCATATCTGTAGTGCATTCACACCTGCCCTACCTTTGTAGGGCATATCTGTAGTGCATTCACACCTACCCTACCTTTGTAGGGTATATCTGTAGTGCATTCACACCTACACTACCTTTGTAGGGCATATCTGTAGTGCATTCACACCTGCCCTACCTTTGTAGGGCATATCTGTAGTGCATTCACACCTACACTACCTTTGTAGGGCATATCTGTAGTGCATTCACACCTACCCTACCTTTGTAGGGCATATCTGTAGTGCATTCACACCTGCCCTACAAAGATCTAATTTCACGCAGTTTCTTCCTCTTTGGTATTCTGTTTTCCTTTTTTACATTCTTTGTATATCAGTCAGCGTCTATGTTTAGGCATTCCTAAGTGACAGGTTCTTCTCAACTCACTGCTTCTTCCTTCTAGCTATCATCTAGGATCTATTCTTTGGGTGCATTTGTTTTCCGCTACCTGTCTCTCCACTAGTATTTCCAATTATCCAGAGAGGCCAGTTCATAGAGGGGACACAACATTTCCAGTTGCACACACTTTGAAGCTTGTCTAAAACATCCAAGCACATTGCCCGCATAGGTAAATGCCAGATATAAAAACATGTCAAGTATATCTTGTACGTCTGATTGTAACTATTTCAAAAAGAATAGCAAACAGTGGCATAGAGATCAAGGGGGATGGCCATAGATAATTAGAAGTAGGAGTAAAATAGTTGTAATTGTACACACACAACCACACATAATATATATATATATATATATATATATATATATATATATATATATATATACATTCTCCGAATATGTCGTTTGTGGAAGTTGCAAAGATGGCACACAAACACACACACACACACACACACACACACACAATATATATATATATATATATATATATATATATATATATATATATATATATATTATATATATATACATATACAAACAACTTGGGTACCGTGTGACCTCCCTTGTGCAAAATCGTTACCATACTTTTCATTTAAAGTTCAATTTGTTATGATAATACATGGAGTGGTGTGGAAATGGTTGCGTTTGTCACACCACTTCTTCTGCTGCCAATATCTGTATATTTATTGTTATCTCTGAATGTGTCGTTTGTGGAAGTTGCTAAGATGGCATTCTTTCTGAGGTTTGTTTCATGTGGAAAGGGAGTGTAATGTAGAAGTGGGTTGAGTGACAGATACATACATCAGCACCACCCTTTCGTCTGTTATATACTGGAGTATGCCTCCACCGTATGGGACCCATACATCCAACGTGTAACATCGACAAGTTCTATGCAGACCAATAGAGATGGCTTCGGTTCATTGCCAAGTTGCCAACCAATACAAGAAACCTCCACTTTGCCTTAATAATCAACTGACTCCACTGGCCTTGTCTACAGCAATGCATGAATATATCAAGACTAAGCATGCTCCACACGATTCTGAGACTGCTCTAAGCTTCTTCCATCTCCAACCAGACCAAGAAAAAGACTCACACAGCAGCTCCGCCAGATTCTGTGCAGAACCAAATAATAATAATATATTTATTTTTTATAGCGCCACATCCATAAGCGTTCGTATATATATACAATAAGATAAATCATAGTGTTTTACAATAACTGTAACAAGATATATGTATAGGTATATAAATAAATGCAATTAGTTCGGTATTAAATAGCATAGCACCTTTAAATAAATAAATAAATTAGTCATAAAAACACATAATAACCGGTCTAGTTTATAATTACATTGCAATTATACTGATAAATGACGGTATATGTATAATTATTATTAGTAATAAATAGTTTAGTAAATGTTAAAACTGTAAAATAAAAAAATAAAAATAATAATTACGTAACAATCATGACAATAACTGGGTGTATAACTATGTATTAATAATATTACCCAAAAATCTAGTAACAAATAATAACGTTCATGTCGAATTACACTAATATGCAATACGAAAACAAATGTGTCTTCATTAGACATTTGAGGCTGGTGAGATTGTCACAAGTCTTAAAGACCGTTGGTAAATTGTTCCAAAGGGACGCAGCAGCGACAGCGAGCGAGCAGTCTCCAGTTTTGATACGGGTATGCTTCACTTCTAACATGTTATTGTTCGCAGAGCGCAGACTTCATTCCTTCCTCCTGAAAACCAATAAAGACGGGAATGAACTGACTGACACAGCTGTGGCTGCCTGAACCACTAACACATTCAATTAGTTGGATACTTTAAGTGATCCTGTTTAATTATTTATTTATTTTCAACTTATTTATTGCATGTATTTTTTTCTTTTTATATTTGGGATTCAAAGTTTGGTTTTATGATCTAATAAAATATATAATTTTTATCTTCCTATAATATACTTAATTTATGTTTGCCTTAGTCTTGGTTAAAATCAATTCCTACCTCATAGGCTCGTACCTAGTGTGCAGCAGAATAATCAATATAATAATAACGATGATGTCAAATGGTCGATGTGACGTCACGTATGTTTAAAAACGTTCCACAAGTAACAAATACGTTTTAGCCCAATAAACCAATGGTTCAACTAACACTGCTTTACCCTATTGCTAAGAACGCCAACATGTGGCTCTATCTGGCGGAGCACCTCCCGGTTAGAGAGTAGATTTTGCAAGTGGTCGAAAAGTCGCAAGTTTACTAATTTGTACATTTTAGTGAATACTGCCTTATCACGCGTTGGTCAAAGTTTGTTTTATGTTGTAAGTAGCTAGGAACTACACGAGTGCACATAGGATGAATCAGGTTTTTCGTTATGCTTTAAATATTAGGTTACTGCTGCGGGCGATAAACGAGTGTCAAACTCAAAGGTTCAAATACTGGTCTGCCTGTCTGGTATCTCGTGATTTCGGTAATCTTCCAGTTGACTGGTTTTAACATGTTTTCTCTATGTGTATGTGTCCAGAATGTAATTCGACATCACTTCAGGTCAAAAGAAGTCATGTAATTATAAACAATTAATGGTTTTCTTAAATTGTGCCGTCGAGTCGTACCTCGACGTAAATGGGAACAGGATGATTCGGCCCAAAAGAATCGTCCGTTTCTGCAATCGTTGCAGGCGAGCTACATGGGCCAAATCATCCGTCCTGATGTTGGGAGATATTTACGACTTGCGTATTATATATAATTTTGGTATTGCTTCTGCATCATATTATTCTGGAAATGTTGTGATCTGCTTCGACTTACTTGTGAATTCTAGCATTGCGTTTCTTTTAATTTAATATTATTTGATTAATATTCGGGAAACACAGGGCGTGAGCAGTAACAGTTAGCGCAATGCATGCCATTGCCAGACGCATCAGAACCGGAAAGACAATGTATTGTGTGCATTGCAAACTCGAAATGAAAAACAATTAGCAGTACTTATTAATTAAAAACAAATCTGCATTATGCTGATGACACATCCGCAAATCGCAAGACATTGCCTTTGCAGTCCTGAAGCATTTGGCATGCGCTAACTGCTCACGCCCTGTCACATCGGCTTGTTTACGTTGCCTCAACGACATTCAGTTCATTTAAAACACAATTTTATCAATAATATCCAACTTCTTATCGAAAGTGATGTAGAAAGACATTTCGGACACATTCACAAAAAGAAAATGTGGTAAAACTGATGTGAAAAGGCCCTAATAATTTAGGCCAGTTAACTGGAATATTACCGTAATTTCTTGTATGCCTTGCCAATTTTCAGAACAGTTGTAGCATTAATTAATATATATGCATGCTATTTCAATACCATCTCTGGAAAGTTGCATGATTCTGAACGGTATTTCCTGAGGCTGAGCAGATCAGTAAAATGTGTAATGTTTTGCATTAACCTTTGTTTTGAGAAACTCATTCTATGACCGTGTCCATCAAAGCTAGCATATCCTGAAAATGTAATTTTACATTGTACATCTACTGTACGTTTACTACATAGTTGAGTTGCCACCCTATTATGTGTGCATAATATGGAACCTAGCAGCAGTTGCCTTCACTGAATGTTTTGTAGATCGTTTATAAACAATAGAAATAGTATTAGTTCAAAAATGGACTCTTAACAGTTCTCTAAGATGAATTTTCATTTCTCAAAACTACCCAGGTACCCTCTGATGTCTTCCGGCCAGGAAGGATTTTGTCCATAGCAGTACTTTCCCTTTAATGCCATATTTTTGTAATTTATATATCAGACGCTTGTTAAGGACAGTGTCAACAGATTTGGACAAGTCTAGGTATATTATATCTGTGTCAAGTCCATCATCCATAATGAGAGTGTTGTCTTGTATTATTCTCCAGTAGTGTTACTACCTGGCTGGTAAGGGAAGCTGGTCTATAATTGTTGCATTTGTTTCTTCAACCTTTTTTGTGAACTTGTGTTACATTAGCATTTCTCCAATCTTGTGGTTTGTGGCTGGTTTCGATTGATTCATTGAAAATGACAGATGGAAGATCAAGGTCTAGACAGTTTCGTAGAACATTTACATGTCTTAGATATGGTCCACAAGCCTTGTCTGGTTTAAGATTGTTAATCTTGTTCCTTTCTTCTGTAGGTAAGATTCCTCGATTGTACAGTGCAAAATCTACATTTGTGTCAACAGTCGGTAGAGAGTGCTCTATGTCTGGCTCATTTGTAAGTACAGATATGAAAAATCATTTATAATGTTTGCTTTAGGGTTGTTGTCAGAAATGTATTTACCATCAAACTGTATATCACAAATTTTCGATGGTGACTTATATAAATATCTGGTGTAATTCCAGAATCTTTTATCATTATCTTTATTTTTCTTCAATGTGTAATTTTGATGATCAGGACAACCATTTCCAGCAGACCCTAATGTGGCGCCATGTACCAGAGGTTTCCGTAAAACTAATACTTACAAACAAAAACAAGGAATTTTTTCTTTCTAACAGTGTGACGTAACACCTCCTAGCTAAGCCATAGAAAAGAAGTAAGTTTATTCTTTTACAAGTTCTTTTCACAAAACAATATCAAGCCTGTTGTTACTCCAGGTTTGTTACTAGGTGACACTGTATTAGAACATAGTTTTATAGACAATTCTCAGCACACACCTGCATCAATAAATTTACAAATATACCATCACCCACTTCTGCATCAGTTTCATTTAATATATTATCCCAATTTATGGATGAAATATCATTTCTCAATTTTCTTACATCTCTAAATGTTTTACTAGTAGCAGCTGTTCTAAGACGGTGTGCCAAACAATTGTCAGAATGTATGTTCATCTGTCACAGAATGACCCAGATATACATAGACACACTTGTCACTAATGTGATTTCAATTAAATCCGACACTGTTGAATCATGTTCTGCATGACTATGACGGTGTTTGGCAGGAAAATTCAGAATAAATTTACTTCATTTATTTGAAATGATTAGGCTGTCCACATATATTCACTGAAAATGTCACAAAGCAGACATGCATCCATGTCCAGATCTGCTGTTGAAATAATGGTAACATTCGCGTTTATTTCCAGAGCTGCTCTAGAGGTACTGCTCAGCTTTCTGGAAGTACGGTAAGTATTTTCTTGTAAGTTGTAGGGTTATAGTATTCGTACATTCCGTCTTTTGCATGTTTTCACACAAGAAGTGAAACACAATTTTGATAATCTCCTTTACTGCAATGTGACACTTTATTAAAGACACAGTGGCTTTTGTGTTTACTATTTCAAGTCTTGATTATAAAATGAATATTCACCCACATTTATTTAGTATGTCAGCTTTTTTGTATTGACTATTATAAAAAAGTGCCAGTATTCCAAATTAATTCTTATTAATGGTTGAAATCATCCTGGAAGCCATATATGTTAAAGTTATTGATGAAAATATGTTTCCATAACAATTATTATGTTTATAAATAGATGACTGAATTGATGTCATTGTAATAAAACATATTCCATAAAAATTGGACCATTTCACAAACATTACTTACGCTCGATACTAACCTCTGGTTATGGACATGGGCAGAGACGTTCACGTGCACGCAAACATTAATCCATTGTTGGTGAAACATTGATTTTTTACATCGTTCACTCATTCTCTTCACATGTCCTTCACGTCTCAACCGAGACATAGATATAGGCCACATAGAGAGCGCTTTCATTCAGGTAGAGTGTTTCACTATAACCCTATGATGTATGTTGACAGTATTGTAATTTACAAATGTGTTTAACCAAATGACTGAGATTGTTCCATTCTTCACTCTGTAATTGTCGTGATGAAAGTAGCTAAAAGTAAATGCTGTATTCTATATAAAGACATGCAAATTACTAAAATTGTGGACGTTCTGTTGGTGAAGTCTGGCGAACTGACCCGAATAATACAGGCGAACCCCAAACTAGAAACTCTGTGTAGGACATTTACACAAACATTGTAGAGCATTCACACATTCTTGTCGTGTCAAATAATTGAAACCATGTTGCTTAGGCAAGAGTGTTGACTGTATATTCCGATAAAAATAATATATCAGTGGCTTTGGAAACCATCAGTGCAACCATGCAACATCACTAGGTAAACAACGGTCGCTGTTTAGTTTTGTAGGTAACATAAGTGACTCAACTAAACTAGTGGCTCAGCTAACACTGCCTTCCCCATTGATAGAACGTTCACCTGTGTGGCTCCATACCGCGGTGTCAGGTAAATCGTGGCTGGTTACAAACAGTGGCGCCTCCACACGGAGGGTATATTTGACATATTCGGTTACTGCTGTGGGCGATAAACGAGTGTCGTGTTGGTATATTGTGATTTCTTGGGGATTCGGCCCAAAAGTTTAAACGTATTCGGCCCATTGAGCTAAAGTGTCCGTTTCTGTAAGCGCTGACGTATGGACTGGATCTGTTTGCGTTCGTCTTGTCCGAATCAACCTCATCTGCAACGATAAATTAGGACATCTATGACTATGACAAGACTTGACTGTCTATGACAAGATTACCTGAAATGTCGTGCATTGTTGTAAAGATCTGAAATCGAAGAATTAAACGTTAATTAAAAAGGAATATTGATGTAAATTGTATTATAAATAAATGTTGTAAAAATTTAGTAAATGTAGATATAAACAACTATTTAGTTGTCACGTCCCCCAGGGGACAGTCCTGGGTCCACTGCTTTTCCTATCCTTCATCAACGACCTACCAATAGAAATAACTTCTAAGCTCCGTCTTTTTGCGGACGACTCTCCTTTACAGAACCATTTCCAACCCAGCTGATTCAGTAGCTCTCCAAGAAGACCTGAACAAACTCGAGAAATGGTCTAAAATGGCAGATGAATGAAATTTAACACCAAAAAATGCCACAACAAGTGAATTATTCACTATCATCACACAATAAATGCTGACTATCATCTTGGAGGATGTACACTGTCCATGGTCACACAGTATCCATACCGAGGTGTCACCATATCTAATACAATGCCCTGGCAGAACCACATAAATAACAGCACCTCCCGGGCCAACAGAGTGCTGGGCCTTATTGAGCGAAACCTTAGAGGAACGTCACAGAAGTTAAGACTACTTTTCACTTGTACGTCCCCACTTACAATATTGCAGTACTGTCTTGAACCCATACATAAAGAAAGCGGTAAATAAGATAGAGAACATCCAGCATCGAGCAGTCAGATTTCTTTTAAACAATTACAATTAAAAAAAAGCGTGTCCGAATTGATTAACCATCTCCGTTGGAACTCCCTTGAGAACGGAAGACAACTGTCTTACCTTCTTTTGATGTATAGGATCCAAAACCAACTGATTGCCATTAATAGTAACCAGTACCTACGCCAATACTGCCCACCTGTCCAGTACAAGGTATTATTATCCAAGTATACATCAGATTATCCCAGATCGCAATTCAATTTATTTCAAAACACACAACATTAAAAAGCAAGCAATACAAATACAAATAATAATAAGTCGCATGGTACGAATTAAATACAATTAAGAAATATGTTTTGAAAAGGAGTAGACATGAAGTGAAACACTTATATGTGTCTACCCCTGTGAACACTTTTCATAAAAATGATAAGTGGCAATTCTTAGTTTTTAATTGTAATGATGCTTTTATACAACAAATAAATACGTGCACACAACAAATGTTAATTTGTCGTTATAATCATGTATATTTACATGGTATATTTGCCTATGAGAATATTAATGTAATGACGTTTAAATGTATATTTGGACATTATCCTAACAAGCGATTCGTTGAGAGAATTCTACAATTTCACGCCGAGTACAGGTATGGACATTGCTCTCATATTTATGCGGACATTTTCTCTGATGAATTGATGCGTTCTACGTGCAGAATATAATGGAATAGATTTTATGAATAACTGTTGAGGATCGTATGGTAAAACATCATGATAGGCATCAAACATAAATACAATTGTTTTTAGTTCAACTATATCATTGAATTTAAGGATGCGATATTCATAGAATAAGTTATTTGTATGATCCCATCGATTGGCACCGTTGATCAGTTTAATTACTTTTTTCTGTATTAATATAATACATTGTATGTTTGTCACATATGTGTTTCCCCATATTTCACAATACATTAAGTGAGGTAACAATAATGAACAGTATAGAATACGCATGCTGGAGTGGTCGATACAATGGCTAACTTTGTATATAACAGATGCAACATTCGATAGCTTGGATTTTACCATGTTAATGTGGTTCTTCCAGTTTAACGATTCATCAATTAAGACGCCAAGAAATGTAGTGGCTTGAACTCTCTGTATAGTAACAGTATTAATAACGATAGCAACATCTTGTTGATGTGTATATCTGCCAAATAATATATAATTAGTTTTAGCAATATTTAATGACAGTTTGTTGACACAAAACCACTTGTACATCTTATCAAGCTCCGTATTTAGTTCACTTACTAAATCTGGTAACTTAGTATGACTATGAAATATATTTGTGTCGTCGGCGAATAAAATAAACCTCAGTAGCTTAGACACATTACACATATCGTTAGCATATATTGTAAACAATAGCGGACCTAAGATAGAACCTTGAGGAACACCACACTGTATTGGTAAAAGTTCGGATTTATGTCCTTCATAACTAACGTATCCAAGTATTAAATTATCCCAATTTGCATTCAGGTCTACAGCAATTCTTTCTTCACACGAACTGTCTTCTGGTGGAACGCCCTTCCCGGGAATGTCTTAGTAGCTCCAGGCATCCAAGCATTTAGGGTAGCTGCAGTTCCACACTTCTAAGCTGTGGTCTGTGTTTTTACTCACACTTTGTTGATACTTTACTCGCACATTGTATATACTTTGTCTAGCATCTTCACACCGGACACAGCACAATTGTATATACACACTCATCAGGATCAAAATCCAGACTGATGGACTCTGCTGATTAATCACATAGACATAGTATGCAACTATATTAATACATTATTAGTTTCAATTACATTTTTAAGTAATACATTTATATGTAATATAACGGCTAAAATTAAAAATTATGATGACTAAACATTAAAAATGAGTTTAAAATAATGTGATTTAAGGAGAGAGATTTAAATGTATCCATGTTTAATATCATACATACATTTATATTTTGTATTACTACAGTAATCCTATATTGTTAATTCCTTATACAGATAGGCATGTAATGTAATAATGCCACAAAAACTGTGGGTGGAATCGGCTGACATGGTACCCCTGCATTTTAATCTGGGTGGGCCAAATCATCTCATCGAATCATCCCATCTCAGTGGGCCAAAGCATCTCATCTCAGTGGGCGAAATCATCTCATCTCAGTGGGCTGAATCATCCCGTCTCAATCTCGCCGAATAAATGTTGTGCCAAATCATCCAGAACCATGTTCCTGTATGCCCTGGCAATTTTCTGAGCAGCTCTGGAAATAACTGCATTTATTTCATGAGCAGATAAGTAAAATGACTAACGTATATGGGCTATAATGTGTCCATTGAAAAAAACGTGAGCTTAATTTTTTTTTATTTCAAATTTTTGTATAAGTGTAATTTTGGCAACATTTCATCAGATTTGCCGGGACGAGCTAAAATAGTATTTTCAGGAGCTCAACAAATTGTCATATTTAAGAGAGACCTTGAAATGTGATACATGTTAGAATAAATTACTTATGGGGAATGCAAATAGATAATTTTGCAGTTTAGGATCGCAATTAAACAAAACATGAAAATATGCACACTCGCTGTCACACTATTATGACTTACATCCACTATACCTTTACTGCACCTATGTTGTTGTGACTACGTACGTAGTTATATTAATGCAGATCAGGCAAACATCATTTTTCTTACGATAGCAATTAGCAAACCACGAAATGACTATTGTATCATCTAACGTAGATAGTAGATACATATCTGGTATGTTCACTAACTGTGCCTGATGTTGTTTCAGACAACGGAGACACCTGCAGAAAGTATATACAGTGAAGTGAAAAAAGCTGCAACAAGCCGCACACATTGACGACTACAATTGTTGTGTCCTGTGCCCAACAAAACGTTATCAAACGGACACTTTTGTGATTTCAAGAAAAAGAGAAAATGTGTGATTGATACTCGTGGAACATTAATTTATTTTCTTACATAAAGACACCAACTCATTCATGGAGGGAACGAAATCAAGCATGACTAAAATATTCTCTGAATGATGAATCACCTTGATGTGTTGATGCACACGAAATACAAGACATTTTCTCATCAGAGTTCAGCTTAGTGCTCTGTGTGCGCACTGACATTTGTGGGAAACCATTTATATGTGACGCTTGTAATATTTTACAAAAACGTGGTGTGTTGAAGCCTGCATTTTGACATTAACATTGGTGAAAAATGTCCAGTTTACTTCCACGCTGTGGTAAAAACCTTTGTGAATGGAAACAGGTTCACAGTGGAAGTATATTCAATATGGCTCTGAATGTAAACACTTGTACTATTGTGAAACGATTCAAATGTGGCACTTGTGGTACAAATGTTTTACGCAATCTAGTCTTATTGCAGCATGACCGCATCCATACTGGTGAGAAACCAGGCAAATGTGATACCTGTGATGCACAATTCTCACAAAGTAGTAAATGGAAGAACCATGTCTGTATCCACACAGGTGAGAAACCCTACAAATGTGATACCTGTGGTGCACAATTCTCACAACTTTGTAATTTGAAGAAACATGTCCGTATCCACACTGGGCATAAACCGTACAAATGTGATACTTGTGATGCACAATTCTCAACAAATTGTAGTTTGAAGAAACATGTCCGTATCCACACAGGGGAGAAGCCCTACAAATGTGATGCATGTGGTGTACAATTCTCAGAAAGTGGTAGTTTGAAGAAACATGTCCGTATCCACACTGGGCATAAACCGTACAAATGTGATACCTGTGGTGCACAATTCTCACAAAGTGGTAGTTTGAAGAAACATGTCCGTATCCACACATGCGAGAAACCCTACAGATGTGATACCTGTGGTGCACACTTCTCACAAAGTTGTAGTTTGAAGACACATGTCCGTATCCACACAGGGGAGAAACCCTACAAATGTGATACCTGTGGTGCACAATTCTTACAAAGTGGTAGTTTGAAGAAACATGTCCGTATCCACACTGGGCATAAACCGTACAAATGTGATACATGTGGTGCACAATTCTCACAAAGTGGTACTTTGAAGACACATGTCCGTATCCACACAGGGGAGAAACCCTACAAATGTGATACCTGTGGTGCACAATTCTCAGAAAGTGGTCATTTGAAGAAACATGTCCGTATCCATACAGGGGAGAAACCCTACAAATGTGATACCTGTGGTGCACAATTCTCACGTAGTGGTAGTTTGAAGAAACATGTTCGTATCCACACATGTGATAAACCATGCAAATGTGATACCTGTGGTGCACAATTCTCACAAAGTGGTAATTTGAAGAAACATGTCCGTATCCACACAGGGGAGAAACCCTACAAATGTGATACCTGTGGAGCACAATTCTCAGTAAGTTGTAGTTTGAAGAAACATGTTCGTATCCACACAGGGGAGAAACCATACAAATGTGATATCTGTGAAGCACAATTCTCACAAAGTGGTAATTTGAAGAAACATGTCCGTATCCACACAGGGGAAAAACCCTACAAATGTGATATCTGTGGTGCACAATTCTCACATAGTAGTAATTTGAAGAAACATGTCCGTATCCACACAGGGGAGAAATCATACACATGTGATACCTGTGGTGCACAATTCTCCCAAAATGGTCATTTGGAGACACATGTCCGTATCCACACGGGGGAGAAACCCTACAAATGTGATACATGTGGAGCACAATTCTCAGTAAGTTGTAGTTTGAAGAAACATGTTCGTATCCACACAGGGGAGAAACCATACAAATGTGATATCTGTGAAGCACAATTCTCACAAAGTGGTAATTTGAAGAAACATGTCCGTATCCACACAGGGGAAAAACCCTACAAATGTGATACCTGTGGTGCACAATTCTCACAAAGTGATAATTTGAAGAAACATGTCCGTATCCACACAGGGGAGAAACCATTCAAATGCTTGTTGTAGGGGTACTATATCCTTCTGAGTTTCCTCTCTTTCTCAGTACGGTTTGATTTCTCATCGGTTCGACCACAGTCCAGCTGCGATAGACCTCGTGGATCTATGCAACAGTCTCTGTATGGGCTTGTTATACCAGCTGTAATCGTGTTTCTGTTTTCTAACAGCGCAAGTTGTGGATCCGCAGCTCGTGTCAAGAGTTTCTTCGCTAATTTAACACTTGACTCAGCTTTCCCATTCGACTGGGTGTGATACGGCGATCTGGTTGTGTGCTGGAAGTCCCACTCGTTGCTGAAGATTGCAAAGTCACGTGCGGAAAACTGAGGTCCGTTGTCTGAATGCACGGTTTCTGGTATTCCCAGTCTCGCAAAGCATCTCTTGCTTTTGTGAAAGCCCATGTCCGTACCCACGTTGGGGATAAACTATATAAATGTTATACCTGTGGTGCACAATTCTCACGAAGTGATTATTTGAAGCCACTTTTCTGTATCCACATAGGGACCGTACTAATGTGATGCCTGTGGTAACAAATTATGAGCAGGTGGTACTTTGAAGAACCATGTAAGTTTCCACACTGGTGAGAAACCCTATAAATGCTGTTTCTAACTAAGTTGTCATTTTAAGGCACGTGTCGTTATCTATGTCGGTGTTATTTTGGCTTTCTACAGAACAGTGACAGTATCACAGTTGTATTTTTCGTCAAACCTTACTACGCACGGTTACTACTTCATGAACCAGTTGTCATATCAGGATGTGTTTTAGTACAACTCTATGATGTATCATAACAGTAACTAACAAATATGGTTAACCAAATGACTAAAATTGCTCCATTTAGTACTGTAAATACTACATGCTGCAATTATAATGTTGTGTGTCACTTGATGATTGCTGTTAAAATTGAATACTATGTGATCTATAAAGAAAATGCAATTCATTCATTATATCATTGGTGAAGTCTGGCAAAACTGATCCAAATATTCATGATCATGCCTTGTATTATCCAAGAATGTCTGACACTTTGTATTTAATTTTCCACGCTTAATAATTTCCTTATTTGTTATGTCACACGTAAATTATACATATTGTTGGATTTGTTTTGACGAGTTTATTCAGGGAATGTATGTGTTCATTCACTATTGTATGTAAAAAGTAGGTATGCAAGTTCCTGCTACTTCAGCCAAAAACAGCCTTAATATGTTTTACATGTTTAGTCCATGGGCCAAAGGATCAATGGACAAGTGACATCACTAGTGATGTACATATTTTATATGACATGACAAGTAAAATATCGAGCCATGGACACATATATATACTGAAGGTTGATGTGTTAAGTAAACTACAGCTCATCGACTCCACGAAGAACAACAACATCCCTGTCTAATAAAATAAAAAACAAATAGACCATTTATTTATATTTACCGGTACTTATGAAACCGACATGGATCTTTGTTACCAGGTATAATTATAATTTGTAATTATACTAATAGCTGCTAATAGCTGCTATAGCTGCTTATTGCTAACCAGGTTTAACAAGACAAAAAATCAATGTCCTATGCCATCTATCAGACTTGTGGAGAATGGTAGATCACAAGCTAAAAACTCGGAATATGTGGAATTATGTTTCGATAGGTTATGGGGGTTATATGTGACTAACATAAAACTTTGATAATCAATTGTATCCATAGAATTACATGAAATAATTATGTTAACAGGATTAATAAAAAATTGCATACTTTGCAAAGAGTGCATGTTTTTATCCATGGTTGCTACAAAACATGTGACAACAAACATTGTTATTTGCTAGACTTTGTCAAATTATTGCACTCGTGCACTCAAATGCTTTATGTTTTCGACAAGTTCATCTGTTGTTCATGTATCAACAATAACTTAATAGCTGTGATCAAGAAAGCAATATTGATTCAGGGAATAATTGTTGTAGCTCTGTGTATACATCAAATTGTATTACTCAGATTAGGAGTTCAGATACAACATATAATGAGCAACTGATGCTATATACATAATGTTGTTGCTATATGTTTATCATAATATTTGTTATGTTGATTGTACACCTTACACTCGATGTTGAAAGAGTTTCTATAACAACAAATATTTAGTACAACAAAATGTTGATTTCAATATTTTACTAAGACCAACATAATGCCAATGTTTAACCTAGTTCTGGGCTTTATCATCTTATCTGATTTTTCTTTTTGCAGCACAACCACATCTGATTTATGTTCTGGAAACATAATATTTGTATACCTGAAAATAAAAATAAATAATTACTAGCTTTGCCATGCCACCAATATTCCAAATAATTTACTTTTTCTTAATGGCGAATTTATTGGAATGTATAATGAAGTTAGCAGAATTTGTTGTAATTCTCTAATACAGATTATGAAATATCTTAGTTACTTAGATTGTTTCTCCGACGGCATCCATCCCCATATTTTGCAGTCGTCAAGTCAGTAAGTCATTGGCCGTGCCGTGGCCGCGCAGGCCTAAGGCTAGGCCGTACGCGCTACGCATTGACTGTCGTTAGGCAAATAAGTTTGTTTTAACAATAAGATTGACATAAACAACAAATCCTGTGTGTTTACAAAATAAACATGTGTACATTTAGATATATGTCAGTGATTATGTTTAATCGAAAACACACTTTTCCATCCACATACCTGATTTGTTTACAAATAGCTCAAAAATAGCTCAACTCTTGGGAAACTCCAGAGTCGTTGTTTGTTGCAAACTTATGTTTGATTAAATAACGTATAAAACCACAAAGTGAGACATGTGGTAGGAAGTATTCTAATAAGCAAATATCGGTCATTGTGTACACTGACTTTTCTAAAATGCGTTAAAAATGGGGAATTATGTCAGAATATAACTTTAATAACCGTTACCGGTCATAGTCTCATAGAGAGACAAATAAGTTCGATCCACAATAAAAGAGGCTGGATCAACAGGATTGAGATTTAAGGTTCATTTTTTACTGTTTCGGTCGACATCATCAGAGTCGATCAACAAGCTAGATTGGTTCAATATGAGGTTTAATCACAGGATAAAATCAAAGGTGTATTTGCTGTAAATCTACAAAAGGCGAGGCAGAGTAACCGCCGGTCACGGATTGTTAAAGGAGGAGTGAAGTGAAACAACCACAGCCCAAACATAAGAACATATACTTTACAGCACTTGTCACCATCATTTGACAAGCACAGCGTCACCGTATATTTTTTATATTTTTTTAAACTGAGCTACTTTCAACACAGGGCGCCGCCATCTTGCCTAGGGCCTTTTCCGGTTTGATTGGCGTGTTGCCTACAATCACGGAAGCCGCCAGTCGATAGGCGACGCAGCATGCCCCAAAAAAAGGGGAAAAACGCATTAAAACAAACATAATTAAACAATTTAATGCACAGTAGGGCTAAAATAATATATATATTTTATAAAATTTTTTTTTTTTGTTAGTAAGCAACTTTCACATTTCCCACGAAAGGATTCCTGCAGAAAAAGCAGGTTAGAGATGAAAGGGGGTTCCGCCGGCGGAAAGTTGACAAGAGTCTGCGGTGGTCACTTTCAAACGCCGTTGCAAGCCTAATTACAAACGTGACGAACAAAGAGACACTGAACATAAAAACATAAGTCTCGATCAAAGCCACAGGTGCATCTTTGGCCGATTTGTTAGCATATAAGTACGCAGCGACAAAGTAATGTTTTGAACTGAGAGGGAAAACCGGACAGATTTCCTTATTTGGAAGGTGAAGGGGGGTAGGAAATTACATGCCGAAACCAGCTTGTTGTTGCCAAGCCGACTCGGCACTTAGGGTTTTATCGTTACGACTACAATTTAGTCCCACAGTTGTATTTCATCGTCTGTATAATATACGAATGTGACCTAAGCAAAGTTTAAATTAATAAGAAATAAATGTAATAAAGTAAAAATATGTGTGGACAGTATTATTTAATGTGAAATAAAAAATTTTTATATAACCCAGGGTTTTATAACAGTTCCCCCGGGAGCTGTACCAGACCTAGCAACCAACCCCTTCGTTTTTAAAACAGCTTGAGTCTCTAGGTACAAGTAAACTTTTTTTTCTGACATAGACAGTCGCCGGTGGTGGAATAACCTTCTACAAGATAATGACATAAAAAGAAATGGCAGCTACGACCATGCATGCGTATGACGTTTGTTTTAAACAATACTCGTCGTCATATGCAAATTAGAGTGACTCGCTAATTATTTCCCTGACAGACCTATTCAATCAGATATACCATCTCAACTTCTCTGGGAAGCATCCAGCGATATGCTATAATTAATGCACGAAAGCTACTCGTACACATATCCACCACTATATATAGCCATGCAAGTACTCATTTTTACAGCTGAGTGAACTGGAGCAATATAGAGTGAAAAACAATTGCCCAAGGTTTTAACATCACAGAAGAGAATTGGAGACATAGCTGTTGACTTATGAATACTGTCTGTTGAACACTAGTTTACTTACAAGTTCATCTTGGCCATTACATGAGGACACTGTTTTTTGACATTATGCAAGCTGAGGATGTGGTGTTTATATGCATTTTATCATCGAAGCCAGAGACCAGAACGACAAGTAGGAAACGGCGAGAAGCAGCCATGCAGGTTAGTAAAATATTATTGTCATTGTGAGTATGGTATCATTGTATTTGTTTCTGGTAACATCTGTACATGTGTGCATTGCACAACTTTCTATGAAATAATGATTATAACAACAATAAAACATGCTACAGAATCAATCACACTTAACATAGTGTCACAAAAATTTTAATGTGTCTACCCAATGACATTGCCCATCATAACCCAAGTCAATTGGCAATATTACCTGGGAACACATTTAGTATTTTAATTTAGGCATATTAAGAGTGTCATCATAAAATATCGTAGAATATGTTATAACTTCATGTATGCCCCTGTTATTGTGTAGAATATGCATGGTCAAATTATACAATACACAATCAATCTTTTACAAGCAATTGTTTTGAAACATAATAAGTCACTGGAGTCCGATATTAAAATAATTGACAGATTAATACATTTCTAAATAACCGACAACGGTTTTTTATCCCCAAAACAATTTTTTAAATGTGGATCTCACCTTTAAGAATTTGCAGTTTTTTTGCAAATGACAAACAAGCACACATTTGTTTTATTTGGGGGGTCAAATAGTCCCGACAGCAGGTAGTAATATCACTGACCCCATGATTAAAATTAATAATTACATGAGTGAAAAACTTTTGGGAACCTTACATTGGCCCATAACCTGCATTGTTACCTGAAAGGGGTTTTAAACTGCATGATCAAAGTACAACAGGGGACTCTGTTACAAATTGCAATTAACAGCCTAGTGCAAATTGGGAATAAGATACAATCTTGTAGTGTCCTGTGTTTCCTAGCAAGAGTGAAAAGACTATCCATACCCAATACAAACATCACTGCTTGGATAAAGCCCCATCATTCTCTAGTGCACTTGCATTTCTTACCAGTTCACAGTCATATGTTAGGGCATGATGAAAAGCAAACCACTGCAACAGAGGTCATTTTTAAATGTTGCTAACTTTGAGTGTTTAAATAAATCTTCAAATTTGTTGGTACTAATGGCTGTTGGAGAATGATTATCGACCAACATGACTAGTATATTGAATCGGAAATGAATAGTGTTACTGTTATAACGAAATAAGACTATAAAATAAGAATATAAATAGGAAAATTATATTTTAATAAGGCATGTATTCTGCTTTCAATAGTACCGTGGGCATCAGCATTGTTCAGTTAGTGTTTGATAACTGGAAGGTGTCCATAATCACTTCCCAAAAGTATTTATTAGGAAATGGCCAAGAAGTTTATTTAGAAAACCTTATACAATGCAATAATAAAAAACTTACATATCTCGGAAAAGACTCTTGGGAAAAACCCCCCCCACAAATGAAACTTATGTATAAACCCCAATTAAAAAAAAATTTTAAATTAAAAAAAAAATAAATTTTTTTTTTTTAAAATAAAGTTTACTTTATTTGGCCAAATAGGTGTCTCTGATTTGGGAAAAAGGAGGACACTGATTGCACCTAACTAACTTAAACATTTTATTTCCTTATATTGCAAGTGGGCTTGTATAATTGGTTTACTTGTAATTTATGTGAGCTGCTTATGTAGGAGTGGGTTTTGTTTGTTTGTAATGATGTTTGAATGACTCAGAACACATACATATTAATTAAAATATGCCGGGAAGGTTAGTCATATAATGGAATCGGCACAGAATGCACCATTGAAAAGGTAATGTTCAATTTATTGCAGGAATGTTCCCTGGTTGAAACACAACACCCTCTCAGCCCACTGTCCACCCTTTAGACAGAGTTGACCAGTGACCCTGGCCAGCAGTAGCAGACAAGCCAGAAAGCAAATACCCAATACACAAAACTGATATGGGGGTCATTTCAAGGGATCTTCTCAAAAACCAAATCAACAGTATTACTTTTTGTTTTGGGGGGCCCCTTTGAATGATGCAATAAAATACAGATTTCTTTTTTACAGTAACCCCCACATGCAAAGCCATGCAAAAGTAGATTTGTTTAACAATTGTGGAAAAATAGTCTGGGGGGCCTTGGGAAAAATTCAATCAAAATTTTGATTTCTCGTGCATAGTACGTTACAATATCCACAGATGCATCTACACAAAATTAGACCTGAACACTTTCCAAAAAGCCAATTATAAGTTGATTTATTCTGTGGTTTTTTTTGACAAAGGGACTGCAATGAGAAAACAAAAGATGACAAAACATTGTTATTTATATGTATATCACAGAAGATACATACCATCTTACATATGTATCATTCTTTCAGATGAAGGATTCACAAATACCAAGCACACATTTCAAAGGATCCTGTGCACCAGATGACATTGTCCCTCATGGCAGTATGGATGTCACATTGCATAGCCATTAACTTGTAGTGTCAAACTCAAACAGAGCCTGTGATCATGTCGCCAATGCGATACTTTATCAATGCAGCAACTAATACAGATGATATTGTTGTTCCATTGAATATTCATAATGACCATGGGTATGCAAAGTTGTCGCAGTCCTGCATGCCTTCTTCAACTGACCATGGCAGTCCAGTCAATGTGGAAGACACTTCGGATGTCCCAGTCTCACTGTCTCCATCTTCAGATCATTCTATCTGCAACAGTCAGAAAGAAAATTCTGAAGAAAGTGATGCGGAATCTGTGGTAGCGGATGACAGCGATATCACTGATGATGACTCAAGCAGTTCTGACACTAATGAGAAACAGAGAAAATGTTGTTGTTTACAAAAAAAACTAATTTCCCTTTTCTGACCTGCAAAAAAAGGCTAGTATATTTTGCCTGCTGCCTGTTGGAAGCATCCCATTGAACATGTGCAGTGATGATATGCAGCAACGATACATTCTGACATTTGATTTATAGTAAACAATCATTATCTTATAATGATTATTGTAATTGGCAAAACTGTGAATTCATCAATATCACATCATGAAGTCAGGCATTGGTTGATTGTTTGTGAAATACTTTAATACAATTATCACAGCATTTCACACAAAAATTATTTTTATGTAAAATTGTTACAGTATTTTGCAAACACATGAATTTGTCATGATGTGGTCTTGATAACCTATACACCCGCACATATCCAATATACTGTATACAATAATTAAAACTCCAATTTAATATTCTCATGTGAATTGCAAATGTCCTTATTAAAATCTATTTATTATTAGACTATATTATAAATTGCATGGCAGCACCCTATCTAAATAACATTATTTACATAAATTAAACAAATTGTATTAACATTTTAAAATGGAAATTAAATAATTTATTAAAAGGGTGCACACATCCTGTCAAAAATAAAATAAGTTTGTAAAAAAATTACGTTACGAATTCGAAGATTAATAATTTTTTTTTAATATGTGTCATTGTGTGGGCCCTACAAGTATAATTGCTCTGTTTAGGTTTGAATTGCAAAAAATTTTTCGATACCGGGTTTAACTACATATTACTTACCTAAATTTTGCAAGAACAGACCGATATTCCCAACATTTGTCATTGACAGATGTCTTTGTCATGGGGTCATGCAGGCATCTGTCAGCACGGTCGGGCAACCAGTTTTCCAGACAACATACAAATTCGATGGGGTCGACATTGGGACGCAGTATCCCACAAACACCATGCCACATTCACATTGTTCCCAAAATCAAACATCCTCGATTCCATAAAAATGCGATCTTTTCTCGCCGTCTCGCCCCCCTTGGGGGGAATTGACGCCCCGCACTTTGGCTCGCACGCTGGGTTAACAAGAATTAATGGCTTTACGTGTGTTTGGCTATAGATGCTTCTCTCACTTGTGCACAAATGCTTCCTCTGCGGATCCATGTTCTACTGTGATTTATCCAAAACCCCAGCAAAAGCGGCTCCCCCGTAAAAAACTTCCCACATTTTTTAAACAACAGAAAAAAAGTCCGGACTGACCTTCCTTTCGGTAGGCCCGCCCCTTGAAGCCTGTCAAAACTGCTCTCGGGAAGTGTACGGAAAAAAATTTTCATTGGTTAAAATCGTTAAAATTTAAATTTTACCTTTTTATTACGAATGCAAATAAATATTATTTTTGACACATAGGACCCCTTTCGTGTATAATAAGGTACCATTCTTTGTTTTTGCGCAGAAATGTCTAATAACGAAGAAAACCGAAAGAAACCAACATTTTATATGGGCTAGATAGGAGGTAATCAAACCACTCGGTTTGGAATAAAGATGACATACGCAGTGTTCTATGACGACGATTTAGGCATTGCAAATATTTTTTTTCCCAGTTTGTCTGATAAGTGAATATGCTTCTGTCACCATTAATGTATACTTATATAGTATACATTTAGGTAATGGTGTTTTTCCCCGTTCCCCTTTAAGGAGTGAAAACCCTTTCCCCTAAAAATCGTTTGCTCTTAGTAATTTCACAAAAAACGGAGGTATCAAATACTCCCTAATGATTGCCTAGTTGGTTTATGCATACATGTTACTTTTTTTCTTCTGAAATTAATAAAATAAATAGGAAATATTTCGATATTCGTTTCGATCGGGCCCGATCGAAACTAACTATGGAAATCTAACTATGGAAATGGAGCTTTGAGCGGAATACGCTTTAGTCTTCACGCGAACGAGGCTTGGGGGCGAGACAAACCTTCACCCTGTCGAGTTGTTTACGTTTAGGAACAGCGAGTCAAGGCACAAACATGTTTTTTATATGCCACCAACACGGCAAATTAAGCAGACAAAGACAGCATCGACGCATGATTGGGAAAGAAATGGAACTAAGCAGTGAATAGCATGACTTGGGAACAGTACAGTCACAGTGCCCGGGGCCCCTTTTGCAAGCTACGGACACCGTGCCCGTGGGCCGGCGAACTGTCACTGACTACGTCAACATGCAGCGTTCGCACAGATGTTCTTCCAGATAGGTTAGAATTACGAATTGCTCACTATAATCACGTATATATATATATATATATATATATATATATATATATATATATATATATATATATATTTAGTCTTTGAGTATACGTCTTTGGGTATTCCTGTTTTTTTTATTAAATGTATGTTATTGTTTACCTTCAACCTTGCGCTTATTCAGCCAATGCCATGGTACGACAAAATCCCAAAGGTATGGCTAGTAGATAGACTACGCCAGGCATAGACTATGGCCTATACTGAGATGACTACGACATGTCAGTGATTGATTATAATACTGTATATAATGTTTATGTCACATATGGTATGTAGCAGATTAATATTCTACGGCTAAGATTAACTAGGCTTAATTACCCTAATAGTAGCTATAGGTATATAATGTAAATGCATTATAAGTGATCCGTAACAGTTGTACTTGGGCCTTCGTTATACTTATTCATAATGACAATATTATAATATTATAGTTATAATAATAATTTAATACATTAAGCAATGATGATAATTTAATACATAAAATTAGGTATATACATATTATTTCAATTTATTAGTAACATTAATGTAATAAAATAACAAGATATTGCTTGAATTTGGAAGCCTGGGAGGTGATCGTTCATAACATTGCAATTTTTTCAAATGTGTCACATTTTCAGAACATGAGGTATCATCACCATAGGGCATGCCGAAAAGCTCATCACCTCAGGTAAATGAGTGTTGTAATATACATTAACTTACTCTCTCAACAAACCTTTTATAAAAATTGTACAGATGTATGTCATTTGTGAATCCAAGGGGCCTGGGACCCTGTGGACGTGCCTCCTACATTGTAGGAATTTGGTATGCCTGCAAACTTTTTATAATAGGTCAATGTTAATGTGCCTCAGTATTTTTTGAAATATGACCCAGTTTAAGTGATAATAATATGTTGTGGCTTTTTTCCGATATCACCACTCCAGATGAGACAGTGGAACTGAAGCTATGGGGGTATCAATAAAATTAGACTACACAATTTGGTTCAAAGGCCAGTAGAGGTTTTGTGCCCTCAAGACGATTTCTGAATCTGATTTGTGATATTTTATTTGTCTGTTTTAAAGGGGTGGGTGTACTTGTTAAATTGTATATAAGTAAAGACATCATAAAGTAAAAACAACCAAAACTATTTCATGAAATTGACCAAAAAATAATGGCAAGCACAATATAAGTATAACTACAGGTACAATCACTGCACTTGATATATGTATTTATTTCATCAGATAACAAGCAAAGCATCAATAAAAACAAATTGAAAACGAGTTAGGTCAATTTAAAATACAGTTACTTTTATAAATATTGGTATCATCGAGCAACCAGCACATGGTATATCAAATACTAATTAGTTCAAAAACATGTATCCCGTTCATTAGACTTTCAAATTATACCTTTTACAGAGAATACATTAGCTTTAGCAAACATGTGCTTAGTGATACATGTCATGGGGAAATTATTCAATATTATGAAAGAATTGTCGTACTAAAACATATTTCTGGAAATTTACTTTTGCAAAGAGTTCACTCATAACACACACACAATTGTTACAGAAACATGCTGTAAATAGATATAAAACATACTATGTACATATAATAACATTATGTACAACACTTTGACCATGTTGGATATTGTGCTTTAGAAATAATAAATATATTACATAAAGTAACTAGATTATACTTTTTTTTTAAATCAGTAGATATATTTTTTAGTTATTTAATGTATCTTTACACCTAAAAAGTGGCTAAACTAGTCAGGGTCCTTGTCATGTGGCTGAGAGTTACATGTGCAATTGCGATATGTTTACTCAATTCTATGAAGAGTACTGGCTAAGATAGTGGTGAATACTTTTCTTTTGTACAATTAGAATTTTCACATATTAATTTCAGTGTGGCGGAATGTTTCCCACATTAGTAGAAATGTTCAATATAACAGGTCTGAGTAATGTATATATAACATGTGGGCGTGCAAATGTTATAACATGAATAAAACAATTATATTGCCATGATATTGACTTCTGCTAAGTGTGTCGTCACATATAAAATATCATACATGTCAGAGCCATGTTAATTGTCACTTTGTTTCTTGTATAGGCAGATGCGGATGTACAGTAAAATGCCAGGAAGCTGGTATGCAGTATCATCAAAGAGAGTGAACTCACACAATGTCATCGATATCCAAGCTGATGTAGTTCACCAAAGAATGTCGAACCTGTCTTAGTGTCGAGAGAGATTAACCAAAGGCTCATGCCATGTTTGACAGACCATGGCATCCATCGTTCCATCACCAAATGCAGAGCTAGTCAGGCGTCACCATATTCGCATGTCAAGCACTCTGCATTCTGCATTGGTCTCTAGTCAGTCAGGGTATCTTACCGGCATGGAAGCCAGTGTACACACCACCAGTACTGCGGAGTCTGTCATGATGCAACACACAGTACAACTGGGATCACTTCACTTGGTCGACATTCAAATACTTGACATTTAATATGCAGCATCTTGCATGGCTCATGGTTGTATAATCTTGTCCACAAATATAACTGTCCTGTGTAGCATATTAACTTGTTGAACTAGTGGTAGTAAGCATTGTTCAGTTTCTTGTTGACCTGTAAAGAAAACCATGTATTCAATTTCAGTAAACAAAAAACATGCATCATGGTAGTGGAGTTGGGAGTACATAATGACTGCCATGTAATAACTTAACAATTACATGGTGTACACATATTCATTTTTGATATTTTATGTCAAACATGAATATGTGAGGTTGTATGGTCAAAGCAAATGTTGGAAATGACAAAATAAGGTTATTGTGATGCCAACAGCACATTCCCTCAGAAACTAATCAAGCATTCATAATATCTATGTTTACCTTCTTCAACACTGTATTAGTGATTTTTTTAGTCATCGCTGCAGTATTTCCCCTGCTATATGACGAGTGAGGTGGACCACCTCAGTGTTTTTCTAAGCCAATTTGCTCAAGATATGCCAGGATGGCCACCTCATAGGTATTTCTTGCTATAAACATGTTTACACTTGTAGCTGTGCGTTTGTTTTCTCTCTACTTCCCAGGGAATAAGTGAAAACATCCTTCAGAATGCACTATTTTGAAGGTAATTTTTTAAATTGATCTACGTAGCCAAATATTTTGATAATTTATACGTTGTTGATTGTTAAAATGTTTAAATTACCTGGATTGATAAGATGTGAGCCTCCCACAGACGACGTATCCTCCCGGCATTTGCCATACCCATGTGACTGCCTTCATCTTAGACTTAGCCCCTCCTCTGCCTTGTCTCACTTTTGCATTGTAGTGTGGCCTGTAGCAATATTATAATTCGAATATATTATGCGTTCATATAATGCTGTGATGAAAATGTTGATAAATATTTGAAAACAGCTGGCACGTGTGAGTTGAAAGGTACCAGGTAATAGACTACAGCCAGGCATCATTGACTAAATAAAAAAGGAAAAATGTTTTTGTAATACTTGCATGATATAATAGTGCCCTATTGTATTAACATTTTAATCAATCTCGCTGTCAAAAAAATCTAAATTATTTTGCATAAAATGTAATGGAAATAACAACATTCAGTAATAGTACTGAAATGTGAGCCCAAAAAACCCTGTTTTAATAATTGTGAGGTTAATGTAAGTCTCCGTTTGACGTTCTGTTAACGAGATAACGGATGCTCCCCCTAAAAATACAACGCTTCTTGCCCGACCAACAAGAGGGTGAAGAGCCTACTACCAGTCCCCCATGTCAATTTTATTTATCATTTCGTCCCTCCCGTCATCTATTCTCTATGGATATGTACTTTCGAAAACTAAGTTTATTAATAAGATCCGCGTAATCAAATACAATACCGGTACATATCAACACAGGTTGTGTCTGGCTGAGTGATGCCGGGAAAATTGATGGTGACTGTCAACTCAAACTGGCTTGCCTTGTCAGCGATATTGATAATCTTACAAGTTAGAGAATCCGCGTCGAGTAGACGTTCACAAGAGTGGATTAGCCCCCGACTACTCGCTCTTGTTGCTAACTGCGTTAATAATGCACTTAATGCTTACCTTCATAGAAGAATCACGTTGCCTTTGGAATCTTAGTCATGACGCGCAAACGCACGTGCAATTTGTTATTGTGCCGCAGTAGGTCGATCTTGCATAAAGCACGTGACCCAAAAAGCAAAAGACGTCGGCAGCTGCTGATTGTTTCGCCAGTTATACCCGGTGTAACGGCGATTCTTTTGTTACGATAAAAAATGACAAGTACGCATTTAAAAAATTAACTGACTATGCATACTAGTTAAACTATTAACATATTACACATCTGGTCATAAAAGAACCGGTTTGGCGATTAGCAAACGAGTGGAGGGAGCAGCTTTAACCAATAATGAAGAGTGCCATGTTTCGCGCAGTACAACCTGTATACACGTCTTATGCTTATGTGCATTTAGACAACTTGTCAGATATAAAATCGTGTATATTATCTGCACTTCGTAAATCGCTATATGTCGATGATAGTGTGGTATTATCAATATTAAATTGTTACATGTTCTCTGTTATTATGCTGTGTCATAGCCTACGCATACATCAGCTTAACACACGTTTTCTAAGTTGCATACATTTAAAACAAATAAATGTAATGAAGTATGCCAACTTTGTCGTACAATACAATGCAATGCAATGCAATGCAATGCAATGCAATGCAATGCAATGCAATGCAATGCAATGCAATGCAATGCAATGCAATGCAATGCAATGCAATGCAATGCAATAAAACTTTATTGTACCGGACCGGGAAATTAATTGTGCAGCGTTTGTCATAAAAAATATATAATACAGGAGTAGAAAAATAAATAAATACAGATAAATTCATTATTAGAACAGTATGTAAACATTAATCATAATAAAATACAAGACTAATATATGATATAATTGTAAATTATAGTTATAATTGTAATTGTGGTCGTCCTTTCACAAATAATAAAATTTACAAAATACACTTACAAAACACATACACATGACATATCCTTATTTATTCCTGAATTACATGAATACGATTCACCACTATTTGTTCCTCAGTTATCACATTTTGACATTTGAGCGTATCTTTGAGGTAGCAGTTTCTAGACTGTATGTACGCTATACATCAAACTCAATTACTGCGATAAGAGTAAGAACACTATGACCATCGTGTAGTAGCATCCTCACTAATTACATATGCAGATGCCGAACAGAGAGTTTACTAAATAATGTACTTGCCGTGTTACATGTAACAACCTCACTGATGTTTAAATAGTATCAATTTCGACAACCTTTTCCTAACTGTTTCAGCTTGGAGCAGTGCTGTGTGTTGTTTCCCAAGATGATGCATTCTGATCTTTGTGAAGCACAGGGAACAACACTTTATTAGAGCAAACAGATGGTTGTTGAACCCGCTTGAATCAAACATATGATCATTCAATGATTAAAACACATTAGTCTCTACACATTCCTGCAATACTACCCTAGCAATGGCACTGGACAGTCCTGGACCCTGGGGGAGTTTACCTGATGTCACTTTAAGCATTCGCTGGAATTACTTTTCAGTTTCAACACAGATTTTGTGAACACCTGGTGATGGGTAGATCAAGCCACCATTGTCTTTGAAGACAACAAAGGGTATGTGTGAGTGTGTGTTTGTGGATACAGTCAGTGCACTAACACACTCAGGGCAACTTATCCTTTTCACAACCGTCTTCACAACATAGCCAGCAATGATTGAAATAGCTGCTTCTTTATATTCGGACAGCTCACTGACATTGAGGACATCTGCATAATCATGATCCTGTTATGATGGCATTCTAAGCTCTAGATCATATCTGCGGGCAAGTGCAACATCCGAAGTACCTGTCTGCACTTCATGGATGCTACACCTATCCTCAACTGCATTCAGTATGCTGGTTGTGTCCTGTACAATGCAGTTGCCATGACCACCTTGAATCTGATGCCCCATCAGAAGCTGTTTATAGATGTTGCTTCAGAACCCTGAAATTGCGAACGTTTCAACTTGACATTGCAATAATCCAGTGCATCAGCCACACTTGAGCTGAGGGACTGAGCGGCCAAGTTAACCTTCATCTTTTGTTTTTGCCAGCAACGATGACTTGATTTAAGCTTGTTTGCCAGCCGGAGACCTTCTTCTTCCTGGAGTGTATGCAGGTCTGACAGGTATTTCCATCTGATTGCATTACCTACCTCATCATACAAAATGCCGCCATCTGCAAAAAGTATTCCTGATTAATTTCAGCATATGACAAACATCTAAAAAGACATGTCCTTTGGCTGAATGATCACATGGATGCTGGAAAGAAAGGTCTAAACTGCCAACGTCTAGGTTTGCCCCCAATGTTCTCAACATTGCGAAATGTGAATCAGGTCCATCACAGGTAAAGGAAGCAACCTTAACACCAACGTCATACAGCTTTTCGAGACAGCTTGTAACTAGGTTTGCCTTTTCAGCACTACTTAAACCATCAACCAGAAAGTAACCACAGGGCACTTTCCACGAGCCATTGATACAAACCATGAAAACTAGTGCATCTTTGGCAGAGAATCATCTACAACTCCAGTGCCAATATCGACATAACCACTGAACTTCTCACCATCCCAGTCTACATGCTTTCTGATGGCCATTTCATCAATCATTAAAGTGCATATGATGTCTTGGCCATCTCTCTTAGCTGCCAGAACTTTGGCAGACAGAGCAGAGAATGCAGCTTTGGTAAACCCTGGATCTGCATTGACAGCGCCATACCAGGTTCTAATGGTAGAATGGTGTGGAAGGCCTAAGTCAAACCTGTTTCTCACATATTGATATGCTTTAGCTGAGTAGAATTTGAGAGCCATCGCAAAGGACCGCAATTCTGCTGTATAGGCACCTGGTTTCTTGTTTACCTTTTGTGAAACAATTCTCTTCATCAAGTCACGCGATGCACCAGCAAAACTAGACACTAAGTGGTTCTCTTTTAAAGATGCCACCACCGGAATCAAAGAGTCAACTTTCTTTTTTAGGCGTGACGTCTTCCTCTGAGGCACTTTAAATTTCTTTGTGTACATCTCGACTACATGCCACGCATCATCTAGCTGTCTTTTTAACTTTGAAGGGATTTTCTTGACATCATATGGATGGTCGTGGATTACAGTGACCGATGGGTGTTCATCGCTAGATGGTCCACAGTCTGGAGGGGACATACAACTAGATGCCACAGTGACGGGAACTGTTCGTTGCATAGGTGGCTTTCGCTTTTTGTCCGTCTTCTTGAGCCGAGTTGGAAAATCGAACTTTGTTGGCACTGCATTTGCTTGAAGGCGTCTTGTGTCACCGGTCACAATGAAACAACTATCCTCGAAATACACCGAACAAAGTCTAGTAAATTTTGTTGGTGTGAAACCTTTACGTCGCAATTTCGCCAACCATTCTCGATATTGTTTCGGTGACTTGGTCACATCTGGAAACCTGAAACAAAATTGTAAACTAATGGTATTTACAGTAATATTCTACATATCCAGTTATTGATGACATTACATTAAAACAGTAAAGAGGGGCACATTACACGTTATATTGTGACAGTCCCTGGGAAGTACTGCAGGAGATAAGCATCCCCTAACATCTTGCTTTGTAATTTTAGAAGCCAGGCCACAGCCCCACCTGTACTGTTTGCTCTGTCAGTATAGTGTGAATAACTGGTCACATTTCCAACATCCAGAATCCTGACTGGGTCTGGGCGGTTACTGCTAAATCCCTGTCTATTATGTTTAAAGACAAACTGTAAACCTGTCTAAATCCACAACTATTCTGTGTTTGTCCCATCCAGACATGGGGTCAAATACATTGAAATGTATTTAAATACAAATATTCTTGAAGGAATAAAATACAATTACAAATACTTTTTAAATATAAATGTATTTAAATATGAATACATTGAAAAGTATTTCACATACTTTTTCATATATTTTTCAAATGATTCATCCAATACCTGTGAAAGTCGTGGAATTGGATAGTGCCTTTATTAGTGGATAGCCGGAATCAGTTAGAACATTAATGACGCAACAACATAACAAGAATGACACCAAGGGATTCCATGAAAGTCGTCTTTAATCATGATTACATTCTAATTTTTTAATGTACAAATCGGACAATTCGTACCTTTGGCAAAGCCTTGTGATCCCACGCTCTGTGCGTAGTTTTGCAGATTGTCGATTTGAGCATCCAAAAGCGCAACAGCAAACCATTCTCAGCAATTCTAACCAAGGGCTGTCTCAACAGAAACATCTCCAGGTTAACTACACTGGTGGTTGTGCGTTACTATATCAACACATAGACCTGAAACACACACAACTGAATAGCCCGCCCACGGCAGGTGGCATATATCAATATGGCGGCTGTGGGGGAGTGTGGCGTCAAGTGACAACACACACAGGGATCCTGCATTAGCCATCCAGTGCTTAGCCCTTCTTTTACACGACGTCGCCGAAATGCTTCAGCAACTACGCAACAGATGGCGCGTCCGCGTCGACGTGACGTCACAGTGGTCTTGATTCGCGTCATCACAACACCACCAATGTCGTGAAGACTGGGGAAGCAGGGCAACTGCATGACAGTTAGTAAAACTCTGTATATCTCTCTCCCCTCTCCCTCTCCCTCTCCCTCTCCTCTCCCTCTCCTCTCCCTCTCCCTCTCCCTCTCCTCTCCTCTCCTCTCCCTCTCCCTCTCCCTCTCCCTCTCCCTCTCTCTCCCTCTCCTCTCCTCTCCTCTCCCTCTCCCTCTCCCTCTCCCTCTCCCTCTCCCTCTCCCTCTCCCTCTCCATCTCCCTCTCCCTCTCCTCATCTCCTCTCCTCTCCTCTCCCTCCCCTTCCCCCTCCCTTCTCCTCTCCCTCTCCCTCTCCCTCTCCCTCTCCTCTCCTTCCCCTCCCTTCCCTTCCCTCTCCCAAGAGTCGAGGTCGTCTGGTGCCACTCGCAACGTGTGTAATCACATCTACGACCAAGAGTCAAGGTCGTTTGGTGTCACTCGCAACGTGTGTAGTCACATCTCGGGGAATCATTTCACTAAGATGTTATGCTCTTATGGACGATCAATCCAGAAAGAGAATCTGACGGGAAATATCAGTTCACACGATCGCACACAATGCAAATACCTTAACCCGAAATTCTGTCGTCGAGCATAGATCCCATAGTTCCACGGCAGCATAGCGTATTGTAAGTTAGGTAGATCTATAGCCCAAATTTACATTTTTCAATATGCACAGGTGGAATGCATTAGAAATAGACAAACGATCGAACTGTGTTACGCGTCATATATTACGGGCAGTGGGAAATAAAAAGAATATGAATTGTGTTTGGCGTCGTTTTCTTAACCGCGTTCTAAGTTCAGGCGTCTCTCGTATAAAACTGACTCCGCGTTTGTTGCTCAAACAAATGTAGCGCATTCTGCAATTCGACAAACGTTCTAACAGATGCGCCGACTCTAAACACGTTATCTGAGTCCGGCAACGACGGCATGCGCATTCCCATGCTGTCGGTGCAATAGTCCCACAACTATTGTACCGACTTTAGGTGCAATATACACTTCGTATAAACTATCCGGGTGACGTTTCTGCGCATGCGCGATACATGTAACATCATCAATATGCAGCGAAACGTAAAGCATTATGGTATAAATACCACGGGCTGTTCGTTAACTCTCCTGTGCCTGGGGTGGTTATCGTGAAGAGTTGCTTAACATTTCGTTCAATATATTAAACTATTACGTTTGTTTAAATAACTGCCACGGATTATAGTGCACTGCAGTCACGTGAGTGTGACTTTGCTGAAAGGTTATATACGTTCTAGCGAACAGTCCGTGGTATTTATACCATAAATGCGTTGCGTTTCGGTGCACGTTGATGATTTCACATTTATCGCTCATGCGCAGAAACGTCACCCGGATCGTTTAAATAACGCCCTGAAAATGTAAACACCAATCCACGCCAAGCGGTCTACGTCTTTGTCTCGCTTGCAATGACGACATTAACCAATTTGTTTTTTTAGTGTTTATTGCATAGTCATTACAATTCAGTATGACAATAATTGTTACCGTCTTTAATGTCATAAAACGAATTGTGCTACATAGGCCTATGCATGTACACCATAAACATTATATAAATGTAAGTAAATTAAACAAAATGTTAGTATTTTGTATACAGGCCTGTATATTATCCGATTATATGACGTAATTAGGCCACACCACTTACGGTAAGTACTTTTCTCTAACCATTACAAATTAATAAAAAATCTTCTCACACACACACACACACACACACACACACACACACACACACACACACACACACACACACACACACACACACACACACACACACACACACACACACACACACACACACACACACACACACACACACACACACACACACACACACACACACACACACACACACACACACACACACACACACACACACACACACACACACACACACACACACACACACACACACACACACACACACACACACACACACACACACATTGTTATGTACATTTTAACATAAGCCATCCCTTTGAATAGGGGCATGCGTTACTAGCATCTTCGCATCGTTTACAACGTTTTGTCGACTGGCCAGAAACATCGAGTCACTAGTATCTTCGCACGTAACGAGAATCCTCTCTGAATCGATTCCCTTTCAGGCGCCACTCGTCGAAATGTCCTCCCTACACAGACAGCAGAGTAAATATTACCATTTATACGCAATGCTATAATCAAAAGTTATGCTTTTCTTTAAGCGAGTATATTTGTACGAATACGTTGAAATACCGTTTAGAAGACTCCGTGACACGCGGTTCGCAATATATATATATATATATATATATATATATATATATATATATATATATATATATATATATTATACACACACACATATATATGAAATACCAAAGTTAGGTTTATATTACAGTAACGCAAATTACTAAAACATATCGAGCACATAACTCTTTAAGCGACGACGGAATTGTGTAACATTTCCAACAGATCTGACACCAAAAGGCAGCAGACATTCCAAAGAGTCGACGCAACAACAAAACAACAACGACAACAACAGTGACGTCATCCCGTACCCTGGTGTCATAGGCGGGGATGTGGAGTGTCATCCCTGTCTTCTCCCGCTGTTTCTCCCGGTTACGATTCTGTTCACGCAGCCACGAGTCGTCCTTCCGCCACAGCATGTTCCCGGCGCCGACCCACCGATGTTCACCGACGTCGCTGTAGTCTCCCTCGCCGACCCAACGTCGCTCCGCCGGACGCTGTGTCTCCGTGAGACGTCGTCTCACAATCACAGCCACGAGGGCGACGACGGCCAGAACAACAAGACCGACCAGAGTGAGGAAGGCGACGACGGACCACTCGGGCAGATCGGTGGCTGCAATCAGGAGGGTTGTTCACTGTTATTTTCCACTTAAGGAGTCTTACACAACGGATACTATATTTTAGTTCACTGTTTATATATTATCAATGCTATTTATTTTATTAAGATTATTGTGGTATAGCTGGTATTAGTTTTATTTTATTTTACATGTCTAATAATATTTTAAAGAATATAGTTTAATATGTAACTATATACTTAAAATAATGTGTATATATAACATTTTATGCACTTTATATCATACAGCATCATCATAGCGCAAAATACTATACTCAAGATGCCGAAAGATAGATAACAATACATTTTAGATGGTTATGCTAAGGCTCGTATTCTGCGTCTCTGTATATGCATTGACATTCAGTGATTGATTTTGTGCTATTTAAAATAATTACATTGAAACAATGCACATTTATTCATTAAATATGTAATAAACTTAAAATAAGATAAGTACATAAAGTCAGCTTTAAACGAGGACGATGTGCCTCATATACATTGAGAATACTTACTCCAGTTTGTCGCAGTCTGTTTCGCCGGTACATCTGGAGAGACGGCGTCTGAACAGACAAACAACAACGCGATGAAACAGCCATAACTGACCGTCGCGGGGGGCGGGCAGGAAGAAAGGAGAATGGGGCAGTTTTCATTGAGTAACATTTAGTGGTTGACACATCGTATCACCATGACGCTCACGTGCGTGTGGAGCCCTGACTTAACAATAGTTATTGTAACAAATGTCCCACAGTGGAGTCTGGTTCCAGTGTAAGCGATTGGTGAGTGTGTCACATAGTGGGATGGGTTGAATTTCAGATTAAGCCGTGTCCCGGATTCTTTCAGCACCCACCGTAACGTTTCATAATAATTACTAAATCATGACAATTTAAGGGTATGACGTGCAAACTGTACCGATACCACTTACACTAACTGCGAATAAATATATGTTACAAGCTGCAGGGGCGAAGGAGACATAGTTTCACTCATTTCTCCCTAGGTGTTGTCAAATGTTATGTAATAATTTATTCCGACGATTACAGAAATAATTAAATGACACATTTGTACACACACACGCATGCACACACACACAAAAATCACACCACACGCCCCCCAGTTTGCAACGTCTTGAGGAACACTGGAGTTTCTAGTGTGAATCTTCTGCACGGATTTACTGCGCTACTTGTACGGCTGCACCTACCTTCAAAGGACACGCTGCTTGCGTTGACCATCAAC
>JAODUO010002083.1:45000-70946 GCA_025642075.2 Ridgeia piscesae
TATGTATGTATGTATGATGTATGTATATATGTATTATGTATATATTATATGTATATATATTATGTATTATTATTATTATTATATTATTATATATATTTTATTATTATATAATTAATATATATATATATTTCACTTTTTATCGCGTGAATTTCTCATAACGCGCCACAAGATACACACTGTTCGTTTTGACCAACCATAGAGTCAAGGACGGGGGAGGGACGGCACGCACGCACAAAAGTGTATGAAAACACTGTCGTTTTGAGGATATTGACAGGAAAATCGGAAGCGAGGGGCGAGTTGTGTCCCGCCGAATTTTATTGGGGCAGACGTACTATTGTACACAGAAAGTACCAAAATTATGGGCGACGTGGCGAGGAAAATATTCCAACAGCAACCTCCCCCTCCCCACTCCCCTCGCCCACTCCCTCCTTTCCCCTCCCTTTCGCCTGCTCCCTCTCCCGCCTCCCGCTCCCATTCGCTTCTCTTCCCCCTCTCCTCCTCCTAACCACCCCCCTACACAGAACCTACACAGATATAGACCATGCTAAATGAGCCCAATGTGTTATATAATATGTTATATAATACAAATGCAGTCGAACAAAATGAATTCCAAATCAACTCACATGCGATGTTGACAAAGATAAGAAGAAACCATCGGGGTGTCGTCTTGGCTTTCATCGATGTAATCCTGCCGTGGTCTGTATGTACATAACATAATAGGTTAGTCATTTGATTATATTCATATGTCGCGCTTACAGTTTCCCGGCGCTAAATAATACCCGAATGACGTTTCTGCCCATACAGTATAACATGCTTGCCTTTATTATTGTACAAATGTAAGTTATTTAGTAATATCCACAATAATGAAGGTGGTTTAAGACAACGATTGCGATAGGTCATGTTCGAAACTCACCCAGTCTAGTCCACTTACACCCCACCCAGCTACAATATGTCTAGTCCACTTACATCCCACCCAACTACAACATGTGTAGTTCACTTACACCCCACCCAAATACAACATGTCTAGTCCACTTACACCACACCCAACTACAACATGGCTAGACCATTTACACCCCACCCAACTACAACATGTCTAGTCCACTTACAACTCATCCAATTACAACATGTCTAGTTCACTTAGATCCCACCCAACTAAAACATGTCTAGTCCACTTACACCCCACCCAACTACAACATGTCTAGTCCACTTACACCCCACCCAACTACAACATGTCTAGTCCTCTTAGACCCCACCCAACTACACCATGTCTAGTCCACTTACACCCCACCCAACTAAAACCCACCCAATATGTCTAGTCCACTTACACCCAACCCAACTACAACATGTCTAGTCCACTTATACCCCACCCAACTACACCATGTCTAGTCCACTTACACCCCATCCAACTACAACATGTCTAGTCCACTTACACCCAACCCAACTACAACATGTCTAGTCCACTTATACCCCACCCAACTACAACATGTCTAGTACACTTACACCCCACCCAACTACAACATGTCTAGTCCACTTAGACCCAACCCAACTACAACATGTCTAGTACACTTACACCCCACCCAACTACAACATGTCTAGTCCACTTACACCCCATCCAACCACAACATGTCTAGTCCACTTACACCCCATCCAACCACAACATATCTAGTCCATTACACCCAACCCAACTACAACATGTCTAGTCCACTTACACCCCACCCAACTACAACATATCTAGTCCACTTACACCCCACCCAACTACAACATGACTAGTCCACTTACACCCCACACCCAACTACAACATATATAGTCCACTTACACCCCACCCAACTACAACACGTCTAGTCCACTTACACCCCACACCCAACTACAACATCTCTAGTCCACTTACACCCCACCCAACTACAACATGTCTAGTCCACTTACACCCCACCCAACTACAACATCTCTAGTCCACTTACACCCCACCCAACTACAACATGTCTAGTCCACTTACACCCCACCCAACTACAACATATCTAGTCCACTTACACCCCACCCAACTACAACATGTCTAGTCCACTTACACCCCACCCAACTACACCATGTCTAGTCCACTTACACCCCACCCAACTACAACATGTCTAGTCCACTTACACCCCACCCAACTACAACATTTCTAGTCCACTTACACCCCACCCAATTACAACATGTCTAGTCCACTTGTACCCACCCAACACAACATCTCTAGTCCACTTACACCTCACCCAACTACACCATGTCTAGTCCACTTACACCCCACCCAACTACAACATGTCTAGTCCACTTACACCCCACCCAACTACACCATGTCTAGTCCATTTACACCCCACCCAACTACAACATGTCTAGTCCACTTACACCCCACCCAACTACAACATGTCTAGTCCACTTACACCCCACCCAACTACAACATATCTAGTCCACTTACACCCCACCCAACTACAACATATCTAGTCCACTTACACCCCACACAACTACAACATGTCTAGTCCACTTACACCCCACCCAACTACAACATATCTAGTCCACTTACACCCCACCCAACTACAACATATCTAGTCCACTTACACCCCACCCAACTACAACATGTCTGTTCCACTTACACCCCACCCAACAGCACCATATCTAGTCCACTTACACCCCACCCAACTACAACATGTCTGTTCCACTTTCACCCCACCCAACTATAACATGTCTGTACCACTTACACCCTACCCAACTACACCATGTCTAGTCCACTTACACCCCACCCAACTACATGTCTAATCCACTTACACCCCACCCAAATACAACATGTCTAGTCCACATACACCCCATCCAACTACAACCTGTCTAGTCCACTTACACCCCATCCAACTACAACATGTCTGTTCCACTTTCACCCCACCCAAATACAACATGTCTGTTCCACTTACACCCCACCCAACTACAACATGTCTGTTCCACTTACACCCCACCCAACTACAACATATCTAATCCACTTACACCCCATACCCAACCACAACATGTCTAGTCCACTTACACCCCATCCAACCACAACATATCTAGTCCTCTTACACCCCACCCAACTACAACATTTCTAGTCCACTTCCACCCCATCCAACTACAACATGTCTAGTCCACTTACACTCCACCCAACTACAACATGTCTGTTCCACTTACACCCCACCCAACTACAACATGTCTGTTCCACTTACACCCCACCCAACTACAACATGTCTAGTCCACTTACACCCCACCCAACTACAACATGTCTAGTCCACTTACACCCCACCCAACTACAACATGTCTAGTCCACTTACACCCCACACAACTACAACATCTCTAGTCCACTTACACCCCACCCAACTACAACATGTCTAGTCCACTTACACCCCACCCAACTACAACATGTCTAATCCACTTACACCCCACCCAACTACAACATGTCTAGTCCACTTACACCCCACCCAACTACAACATGTCTAGTCCACTTACACCCCACCCAACTACAACATGTCTAGTCCATTTACACCCCACCCAACTACACCATGTCTAGTCCACTTACACCCCACCCAACTACAACATGTCTAGTCCACTTACACCCCACCCAACTACAACATGTCTACTCCACTTACACCCCACCCAACTACAACATGTCTGTTCCACTTACATAGACTAACATTGTTGAATCAATGGCCGCTGCACCATAATAACACTGTAGTCTTATGCGTGTACATGATGACAACATGAACCTGTGCAAGGACAGACATCGAAAGAAAGAAGGAGTAGTCGGAAGAAAGCGTCACCCCTCCCCAGTTTGCCCATATCAACGGCGACGCCATTTTGAAATCTGACGTTGTCAGAACGAAAATAGCGCGTTTGTCGTATTGTCGTGACGTCACAGTAGGGATGTCTCTTCCGGTTTCGCCCCACCCGAATGCTGGAAAAAGATGCCAGTTTCTGTAACGTAATCTCGACCGCATCGTTGTGGGATTTACGCCTTTGACTGCAGTGGGGTGAAGGAATGTGGGCATGTGTAAGAATTGAGTCTACTTGTGTCAACGTCTTTAGTCACCGTACATATTATAACGCTCTTTTTATTGTGTTTTTTCTCAGGTGTCTTCGCCAGATGAAGGTTCAGAGACGCATGGTTCAAAGCAGGCGACTTCTGGCAGCATTACTGGACGACCGGGCGCGATTAGGTGAAGACCGACGACGCGGGTCAGTCATTTGATAGTGAGTGAAACCTTGTGTTTATCGAGTACAGCCACTTTTTGCAGGTGCAGTATACCGTGTTGATGTAATTGTAAATGTAGGCCGATCACCGGGAGAATCAAATATAGCTTGACATAGATAACATGTATAATAACAATTGCGAATGGCCATTAGTCTTAATGTTACAGTTGTCACAAAGACGAGAAAACAAACGAAACAGTTTACTTAGGCGATTGATGTAGCTAGTTTTCACGCTATGTGATTGATCAGAACTGATATAAAGAAGATGGTTTAGACTTCGAATAGTTTCCTCGTAACCACTGCAGGTGGTGCTTTTTGGGTCTAGCCGCAATATCTGTCAGTTGTATGCATTCAATCGAATGTGCTCTCATTGTATTAAGAAGTAAATTGGCTGGAGCAAGTGAAAAACATCCAACTATACCAGTCACATCACCTTGTGAGAAAAACGAGCTTCTGTTGCACACATACAACTTGGCTACATTAATTATTACATTCCAACATAAGTAAAATCTAAATATTATGCTAAACTAAGGCACATGGAACGAAACTTGTATAACGGGCAGAGATCGCACCGCGGAAACTATCTTAACAGTGGTAAGCATATGCACCAATCGCGCGAATGTCACACACATTCTTGCACGCAAACAGACACCCACTCAATACAGTTGGTTCTCTGTCTGTCATTACACCAATCACAACGCTCTGATCACGACTGGAAACAGTATGCTTAGGGAGCAGCATGCAAATGCAACCGTAGGCCAGGCGCTTTGTTGTAGCGTAAGTCACGAGTACACAATTGTTTTGTCTTCTTCTGAAACAAGTGTAGAGATGTTTTAAGACGAATATTTATTGCAAACACACATTACTCGGAAAGCACACGTGTATGTAGGTTGTGACGGAGATCCGCTTCCTTTTGAGGCATTGCCCATTGCCATGCAATCAATAGCGTGCGATACAGTGATAACTGCCAACAGGCCAGGTCCTTGGCCATACCATGAGCGCTATACCGACAAACAGGTAACGCCAAAACCTAGACATAACAGTCATGAAGAAGTACCATACGAAAAAATAAAGGTTCTTCGAAACTACCCAGGCAACTACACGATTATATACTAGACTTGCGTGGGGTGCACCACTTCTCTCGCGTCGTGTTCTGAGAGTTTTTTTGTCGTTCACACTTCGGCATCAAATCGGAAGACCTATGCCTATGCAAATAAAAGTTTGGGCAGTATCTAAATTAGCATTCGTTTTATTGACCTTCGCAATAATATATACTCTCAACGTCAGAAGTTCCGTTTAAATGTTGGCACTCTACTCTCGTCGATCTGTAACTCTAAAACGTGTTAACGGCGACGCCACGAGTGCTGTATGCGGGCTACGCAAATATGTATCTGAAGCATTACATGCCATTCCAAACTGTTTATGAATACACGAAATGCTTGTACGCAACACAATGAAACAAAACTGTTGTTAAATCAAATACATGTCGTCGAAGTGTGTGAGGCGGGGTGATACAAGACGTTCGTTCGCATAAAGATTTACTCTGCAATGCGATACTATTTGTAGGGCGTTCGGTTTGTGTAGCTCAATACCAATCGTTATATGATGCGACTATTGCCTGTTAGTTGCTTTGTGGTTTCCTTTTCATATTGAACTTGCCAAATTTCTGCTGTTTCGTTTCAGGTCTTCCGATTTGATTCCGAAGTGTGAACGACAAAAAACTCTCAGAACACGACGCGAGAGAAGTGGTGCACCCCACGCAAATCTAGTATATAATCGTGTAGTTGCCTGGGTAGTTTGGAACAACTTTTGTTTTTTCGTATGGTACTTCTTCATGACTGCTATGTCTAGCTTTTGGCGTTACCTGTTTGTCGGCATAGCGCTCATGGTATGGCCAAGGACCTGGCCCGTTGACAGTTATCACTGTATCCGCACGCTATTGATTGCATGGCAATGGGCAATGCCTCAAAAGGAAGCGGATCTCCGTCACTACCTACATACAAGTGTGCTTGCCGAGTAATGTGTGTTTGCAATAAATATTCGTCTTAAAACATCGATTGATCTCTACACTTGTTTCAGAAGAAGACAAACCAATTGTGTACTCGTGACTTACGCTACAACAAAGCGCCTGGCCTACGGTTGCATTTGCATGCTGCTCCCTAAGCATACTGTTTCCAGTCGAGATCAGAGCGTTGTGATTGGTGTAATGACAGACAGAGAACCAACTGTATTGAGTGGGTGTCTATTTGCGTGCGAGAATGTGTGTGACATTCGCAAGATTGGTGTTAAGATAGTTTCCGCGGTGCGATCTCGGCACCTTATACAAGTTTCGTTCCATGTGCCTTATGTTAGCAACATATTTTGACATTACTTATGTTGGAATCTAATAATTAATGTAGCCAAGTTGTCTGTGTGCAACAGAAGCTCGCTTCGCTCACAAGGTGATGTGACTGGCATAGTTGGATGTTTCGCACTTGCTCCAGCCAATTTACTTCTTAATACAATGAGAGCACATTCGATTGAATGCATACAACTGACAGATATTGCGGCTAGACCCAAAAAGCACCACCTGCAGTGGTTACGAGGAAACTATTCGAAGTCTAAACCATCTTCTTTATATCAGTTCTGATCAATCACATAGCGTGAAAACTAGCTACATCAATCGCCTAAGTAAAACGTTTCGTTTGTGTTCTCGTCTTTGTGAGAACCGTAACATTAAGACTAATGTCCACTCGCAATTGTTATTATACATGACATCTATGTCAAGCTATATTTGATTCTCCCGGTGATCGGCATAAAGTGGCTGTACTCGATAAACGCAAGGTTTCACTCACTATCAAATGACTGACCCGCGTCGTCAGTCTTCACCTAATCGCGCCCGGTCGTCCAATAATGCTGCCAGAAGTCGCCTGCTTTCGACCATGCGTGTCTGAACCTTCATCTGGCGAAGACACCTGCGAAAAAAAAAACAATAAAATAGCGTTATAATATGTACGCTGACTAAAGACGTTGACACAAGTAGACTCAATTCTTACACATGCCCACATTCCTTCACCCCACTGCAGTCATAGGCGTAAATCCCACAGCGATGCGGTCGAGATTACATTAAAGAAACTTGCATCTTTTTTCCGGCATTCGGCTGCGCGGCGTGGTAATGGCGCGAAACCGGAAGGGACGTCACGACAATACGGAAAAACGCGCTATTTTCGTTCTGACAACGTCAGATTTCAAGATGGCGACGCCGTTGATATAGGCAAACTGGGGAGGGGGACGCTTTCTTCAGACTACTCCTTCTTCCTTTCAATGTCTGCCCTTGCACAGGTTCATGTTGTCATCATGTACACGCATAAGACTACAGTTTTATTATGGTGCAGCGGCCTGTGCGACATTCGGGTACTTTTTCTGTACGATGTTTGTCAATATGCGTGGCGTATAGCATCGATTAGATTCAACAATGTTAGTCTATGTCCATTGATTTTAATACCAAATATGTCAGGCCTGCTGTGTCCGCTCTTATTAAACCCGGGCAGTCGGTTTGCCAGTTGGATGCGCGCTAACCACTACACTACCCGCGCCTCCCGTAATGAATGTTCAAATGTAGGAGCATGTAGTTTGCATGCTACACAAGTGCCTAATTCTTGTCGGAAATGGCACAACATTTATATTCTTGTTCTCATTCACAGTCCACTGTACAAGTCGCATACCACTCTTCGATGAGTTGTCAATGTCTTAAGCTTTCCATCTATGCCTATGCAAATAAAAGTTTGGGCAGTATCTAAATTAGCATTCGTTTTATTGACCTTCGCAATAATATATACTCTCAACGTCAGAAGTTCCGTTTAAATGTTGGCACTCTACTCTCGTCGATCTGTAACTCTAAAACTTGTTAACGGCGACGCCACGAGTGCTGTATGCGGGCTACGCAAATATGTATCTGAAGCATTACATGCCATTCCAAACTGTTTATGAATACACGAAATGCTTGTACGCAACACAATTAAACAAAAGCTGTTGTTAAATCAAATACATGTCGTCGAAGTGTGTGAGGCGGGGTGATACAAGACGTTCGTTCGCATAAAGATTTACTCTGCAATGCGATACTATATTTGTAGGGCGTTCGGTTTGTGTAGCTCAATACCAATCGTTATATGATGCGACAATTGCCTGTTAGTTGCTTTGTGGTTTCCTTGTCATATTGAACTTGCCAAATTTCTGCTGTTTCGTTTCAGGTCTTCCGATTTGATTCCGAAGTGTGAACGACAAAAAACTCTCAGAACACGACGCGAGAGAAGTGGTGCACCCCACGCAAGTCTAGTATATAATCGTGTAGTTGCCTGGGTAGTTTGGAAGAACCTTTGTTTTTTCGTATGGTACTTCTTCATGACTGTTATGTCTAGCTTTTGGCGTTACCTGCTTGTCGGCATAGCGCTCATGGTATGGCCAAGGACCTGGCCTGCTGGCAGTTATCACTGTATCGCACGTTATTGATTGCATGGCAATGAGCAATGCCTCAAAAGGAAGCGGAACTCCGTCACTACCTACATACAAGTGTGATTGCCGAGTAATGTGTGTTTGCAATAAATATTCGTCTTAAAACATCGATTGATCTCTACACTTGTTTCAGAAGAAGACAAACCAATTGTGTACTCGTGACTTACGCTACAACAAAGCGCCTGGCGTACGGTCGCATTTGCATGCTGCTCCCTAAGCATACTGTTTCCAGTCGAGATCAGAGCGTTGTGATTGGTGTAATGACAGACAGAGAACCAACTGTATTGAGTGGGTGTCTGTTTGCGTGCGAGAATGTGTGTGACATTCGCAAGATTGGTGTTTATGCTTACCAACGTTAAGATAGTTTCCGCGGTGCGATCTCGGCACCTTATACAAGTTTCGTTCCATGTGCCTTATGTTAGCAACATATTTTGACATTACTTATGTTGGAATCTAATAATTAATGTAGCCAAGTTGTCTGTGTGCAACAGAAGCTCGCTTCGCTCACAAGGTGATGTGACTGGCATAGTTGGATATTTCGCACTTGCTCCAGCCAATTTACTTCTTAATACAAACTATATTTGATTCTCCCGGTGATCGGCATAAAGTGGCTGTACTCGATAAACGCAAGGTTTCACTCACTATCAAATGACTGACCCGCGTCGTCAGTCTTCACCTAATCGCGCCCGGTCGTCCAATAATGCTGCCAGAAGTCGCCTGCTTTCGACCATGCGTGTCTGAACCTTCATCTGGCGAAGACACCTGCGAAAAAAAAAACAATAAAATAGCGTTAAAATATGTACGCTGACTAAAGACGTTGACACAAGTAGACTCAATTCTTACACATGCCCACATTCCTTCACCCCACTGCAGTCATAGGCGTAAATCCCACAGCGATGCGGTCGAGATTACATTAAAGAAACTTGCATCTTTTTTCCGGCATTCGGCTGCGCGGCGTGGTAATGGCGCGAAACCGGAAGGGACGTCACGACAATACGAAAAAACGCGCTATTTTCGTTCTGACAACGTCAGATTTCAAGATGGCGACGCCGTTGATATAGGCAAACTGGGGAGGGGGACGCTTTCTTCCGACTATTCATTCTTCGTTTCAGTGTCTGCCCTTGCACAGGTTCATGTTGTTATCATGTACACGCATACGACTACAGTTTTATTATGGTGCAGCGGCCTGTGCGACATTCGGGTACTTTTTCTGTACGATGTTTGTCAATATGCGTGGCGTATAGCATCGATTAGATTCAACAATGTTAGTTTATGTCCATTGATTTTAATACCAAATATGTCAGGCCTGCTGTGTCCGCTCTTATTAAACCCGGGCAGTCGGTTTGCCAGTTGGATGCGCGCTAACCACTACACTACCCGCGCCTCCCGTAATGAATGTTCAAATGTAGGAGCATGTAGTTTGCATGCTACACAAGTGCCTAATTCATGTCGGAAATGGCACAACATTTATATTCTTGTTCTCATTCACAGTCCACTGTACAAGTCGCATACCACTCTTCGATGAGTTGTCAATGTCTTAAGCTTTCCATCTATGCCTATGCAAATAAAAGTTTGGGCAGTATCTATATTAGCATTCGTTTTATTGACCTTCGCAATAATATATACTCTCAACGACAGAAGTTCCGTTTAAATGTTGGCACTCTACTCTCGTCGATCTGTAACTCTAAAACGTGTTAACGGCGACGCCACGAGTGCTGTATGCAGGCTACGCAAATATGTTTTATTTATAATCCACTGATGTTTACACATAAGTTTTATTTAATTTTTATTTATTGTATTTTTTTATTATTTAAATTTATAAAATGTTTATTTTTTATTGTGTAGTTTTTATTAAACAACATGTAAAGCGCTGTGAAAGTTAAGGATATATGCGCCATATAAAATAAAGATTATAGTGTCCCAAGAACATATGGATGTAGATTATGTGACTGTTTCAGTGTGTCGGAGAGAGGGGCTCTCGTCAAGGCGGCAGCTCATCGAAGCAGCGCCTGAAACAGGCTCTACGGATTGACGACGATAACATGAACACCCTCGTTGTCAGAGGGCCCTGTAGGTGGCAGCAGTGTGCAGGGTTAGCGGTGTGGCTTAGGAAATGCACTAAACGGATTTTTTATGAGCATATAATTTGTTTATACATTTTAGATATGCTGTATCAAAACATGATAATGTTCCATAAGTACTTTCTCTGCTACTTTTGTCTTGTAAATTAATGGTCTCTTGGGCGTTATCTGCGTAACAAGCCAGTACATAACTGTGTTTATGCGGATCACTTAGCTTTGTCAGTACAGGTATATTATATATATATGATAATTATATATATATAATGATATAATATATATATATATATATATATATATATATATATAATACACACACATTGAATCAGTGCACGTTTTGCATCAACATTTCTGTAAACAAAATGTTCATCATCATTAAAATAAATTATATTATATACAACATAATATAAACATGTGGTGGATGTTGAACAGTATTAAAGACGGTGAAATGCAGCTAGATGGCGCGCGATAGTGTAGTGGTTAGCACATCCGCCTGGCACGCCGGCGCTCCGGCTCAATGCACGGCCAGCGTTGGCGTGTGACAGTTGAGGTAAACACGTGACTTTCAACATTGGGAACTGTGTACTTGTCGTAATTCGGCGATCGCGTTAAATTGATATCGGTTCAGCCTCAATTTGGGACGTGACAAAACACTGAGAATGACAAGCACCCTTGCAGGGACCACCCTCGGTGCCAGCACTGAAAGGTCTCCTTGGCGATAATGTTCTGAGAAATGCCGACTAGCTGAATAAGACCGCATGACACAATAACTTTACAGACTAGTCATACAATAGCGCGTTGCCGAATGCTGGAAATGAATACACCTACAAAAACATCCGGCGCATGCCGCGTGTGCGACGAAGAAGATTTTTCATTTCAGGCATTTCTATAGGTTGCTTGGGTGCTTACATTGAACAGAATGCCGCGGGCAGGCTAACTCGTAGGCACGTTAGGTCAGTGACCGTAGTGTAGGTCAGTCGCAATAATAACAACGCCCCCACCCCGTCGGACGAAGGCTACATAAGCTGCACTCACGGGCGGGACATAACACAACACAAGGCTGGCATCAAGCAGGAGACAGCCGACAGGGACAGACGACGCAATTCACGAAAACAGGTGAGTAGTCAGGATCATATCCCAAACAACTTTTACTAATTAAACTAAACTAATTCCGCAGTCATCAAAGGATCTGGGCGTGTAAATTGGGAGTCGCGGTCGTTTTTTGGAGGGGTTCGTAAAATGTGCGTTCGGACGAACCTATGTTATGGACCGGGACAAACTTTGCTCATTGAACCAGTCATTGTTAAACCGAACGGCTTGAATAAATAAATACGCCAAGCCGACGTTTCTATCCTGGCACTGAGGGTATTCACCAGGTGCTGAGTGGTTCTTTTTGCTGTGCCCGGGTTTTTCATCAGGGCCGCTGCCGTGCCAGGCGGATGTGATAACCAAGTATACTATCCGCGGAAGTGGAGGTGGGACTTCGATTTTCAAAATTTTATATTAGGGCCAGGATAATTGCCTTTTCTCAAGAGTAGCGCTGGGTAACCCGGTTAGTGATGACAAGCCTACGTCACAATTATGTTGCTCGACAACTTGAGTCGGACAACACATTTACTGATTGCTGAACCCGGGATGTAGCGGGACACGGGTGACCTGGCTATTTCAATGAAGGAACTAGATACACGCCACGCAGAATCTCTGATGTCGTAAACATGTTATAAAAACAGGCGTCTGAACAGGTTTTCTATATACGTAATATACAAAAAAAAATTATATAAGTAATGTACACAAATTTGATTTAGCCTGACGAGTCGTTTGCTCCGCTTCTGCGCGCGCTGATGTTCCTTGGTATGAAGGCGTTAATAAAGTATAGTATTAGTAGACAATCGTTAATCCTTTTTCTTAACTGCCAATGTTTAATTGTGTTTAAATGTGTTTAATTGTGTTTAGTTGTGTTTAGTTGACTGATAGAGTTTGCACTATTACAGCGAACAGCTCCATATTCATCGAATTACTTGACCCGCGATGTACGACGAGAAAGCACCAGTTACCAATGTACCAATCAATGAGAGTCAGTTGCCACTTGTTGACACTTGCAGCCTTATTCACATTCACGAATAGTGTCTTTATATTTATGTTAATGTAGCGATGTTCTGCGTTCGGTGAAACGCAAATAACGACGCGCGATTAGCTAGACACGTTGTAGTTGGGTGCGGTGTAAGTGGACTAGACATGTTGTAGTTGGGTGGGGTGTAAGTGGACTAGACATGTTGTAGTTGGGTGCGGTGTAAGTGGACTAGATATGTTGTAGTTGGGTGGGGTGTAAGTGGACTAGACATGTTGTAGTTGGGTGCGGTGTAAGTGGACTAGATATGTTGTAGTTGGGTGGGGTGTAAGTGGACTAGACATGTTGTAGTTGGGTGGGGTGTAAGTGGACTAGACATGTTGTAGTTGGGTGGGGTGTAAGTGGACTAGACATGTTGTAGTTGGGTGGGGTGTAAGTGGACTAGACATGTTGTAGTTGGGTGGGGTGTAAGTGGACTAGACATGTTGTAGTTGGGTGGGGTGTAACTGGTCTAGACAAGTTGTAGTTGGGTGGGGTGTCAGTGGAATTGACATATTGTAGTTGGGTGGGGTGTAAGTGGACTACACATGTTATAGTTGGGTGGGGTGTCAGTGGACTAGACACGTTGAAGTTGGGTGGGGTGTAAGTGGACTAGACATGTTGTAGTTGGGTGGGGTGTAAGTGGAATAGAGATGTTGTAGTTGGGTGGGGTGTAAGTGGAATAGAGATGTTGTAGTTAGCTGGGGTGTCAGTGAAATAGACATGTTGTAGTTGGGTGAGGTGTAAATGGAATAGACATGTTGTAGTTGGGTGGGATGTAAGTGGACTAGACATGTTGTAGTTGGGTGGGGTGTAAGTGGACTAGATATGTTGTAGTTGGGTGGGGAGTAAGTGGACTAGACACGGTGTAGTTGCGTGGGGTGTAAGTGAACTAGACATGTTGTAATTGGGTGAGTTGTAAGTGAACTAGACATGTTGTAGTTGGGTGGGGTGTAAGTGAACTAAACATGTTGTAGTTGGGTGGGATGTAAGTGGACTAGACATATTGTAGTTGGGTGGTGGGGTGTAAGTGGACTAGACTGGGTGAGTTTCGAACATGACCTGTTGCAATCGTTGTCTTAAACCACCTTCATTATTGTGGATATTACTAAATAACTTACATTTGTACAATAATAAAGGCAAGCATGTTATACTGTATGGGCAGAAAACGTCATTCGGGTATTATTTAGCGCCGGGAAACTGTAAGCGCGACATATGAATATAATCAAATGACTAATATATTATGTTCTGTACATACAGACCACGGCAGGATTACAACGATGAAAGCCAAGACGACACCCGATGGTTTCTTCTTATCTTTGTCAACATCGCATGTGAGTTGATTTGGAATTAATTTTGTTCGACTGCATTTGTATTATATAACATATTATATAACACATTAGGCTCATTTAGCATGGGCTATATCTGTATAGGTTCTGTGTAGGGGGGTAGGAGGAGGAGAGGGGGGAGAGAAAAAAAAGGGGGGGGGGGGGGGGGCCCCCCCCCGGGGGGGGGTTTAAAAAAAAAAACCCCCGTTTTTGGGGGGGGGGGCCCCCCCCCCCCCCCTTTTTTTTTAAAAAAAAAAAGGGGGGGGGGAAATTAAAAAAAAAAAAAAAAAAAAAAAAAAAAAAAAAAAAAAAAAAAAAAGGGGAAATTTTTTTTTAAAAAAAAAAAAATAAAAAAAAAAAAAAAATTTTTTAAGGGGTTTGGAAACCCTTTTTTTGGGGGGGGGGGGGGGGGGGAAACCCCCCCCCCCCCTACGGAAAAAAAGGAAAAAGGGGGGGGGTTTAAAAAATTTTTTCCTTTTTTTTTTGGCCTCCCGGGGAAAATTTTTTTTTTTTTCCCTTTTTTTCCCCCCCTTTTTGGGGGCCCCCGGGGGAAAAAGGGGGGGGTTTTTTTTTTTTAAAAAAAAAAATTAAAAAACCCCCGTTTCCCCTTTTTTTTCCCCCCCTTTTTTTTTTTTAAAAAAAAAAAATTTCCCTATATATATATATGTATATATATATATATATTTCTCTCTATCGCGTGAATTTCTCATAACGCGCCACAAGATACACACTGTTCGTTTTGACCAACCATAGAGTCAAGGACGGGGGAGGGACGGCACGCACGCACAAAAGCGTATGAAAACATTGTCGTTTTGAGGATATTGACAGGACAATGGGAAGCGAGGGGCGAGCGGTGTCCCGCCGAATTTTATTGGGGCAGACATACTGTTGTACACAGCAAGAAGCCAAATTATGGCGACGTGGCGATAAAAATATTCCAACAGCAACCTCCCTCTCCCCCTCACCAATCCTCTCGCCCACTCCCTCCCTTACCCTCCCCTCCCCTCGCCCTCGTCCTCACCCTCCCGCTCCCCTTCTTCCATTCGCTTCTCTCCCCCCTCTCCTCCTCCTACCCCCCTACACAGAACCTATACAGATATAGCCCATGCTAAATGAGCCTAATGTGTTATATAATATGTTATATAATACAAATGCAGTCGAACAAAATGAATTCCAAATCAACTCACATGCGATGTTGACAAAGATAAGAAGAAATCATCGGGTGTCGTCTTGGCTTTCATCGATGTAATCCTGCCGTGGTCTGTATGTACAGAACATAATATATTAGTCATTTGATTATATTCATATGTCGCGCTTACAGTTTCCCGGCGCTAAATAATACCCGAATGACGTTTCTGCCCATACAGTATAACATGCTTGCCTTTATTATTGTACAAATGTAAGCTATTTAGTAATATCCACAATAATGAAGGTGGTTTAAGACAACGATTGCGATAGGTCATGTTCGAAACTCACCCAGTCTAGTCCACTTACACCCCACCCAACTACAATATGTCTAGTCCACTTACGCCCCACCCAACTACAACATGTCTAGTCCACTTACACCCCACCCAACTACAACATGTCTAGTCCACTTACACCCCACCCAACTACAACATGTCTCGTCCACTTACACCCCACCCAACTACAACATGTCTAGTCCACTTACACCCCACCCAACTACAACATGTCTAGTCCACTTACATCCCACCCAACTACAACATGTCTAGTCCACTTACACCCCACCCAACTACAACATGTCTAGTCCACTTACACCCCACCCAACTACACTATACCATTTACACCCCACCAACTACAACATGTCTAGTCCACTTACACCCCAACCAACATCTCTAGTCCACTTACACCCCACCCAACTACAACATGTCTAGTCCACTTACCCCACCCAACTACAATATGTCTAGTTCACTTACACCCCACCCAACTACAACATGTCTAGTCCACTTACACCACACCCAACTACAACATGGCTAGACCATTTACACCCCACCCAACTACAACATGTCTAGTCCACTTACAACTCATCCAATTACAACATGTCTAGTTCACTTACACCCCACCCAACTACACCATGTCTAGTCCACTTACTCCCCACCCAACTACAACATATCTAGTCCACTTACAGCCAACCCAACTACAACACGTCTAGTCCACTTACATTCCACCCAACTACAACATGTCTATTCCACTTACACCTCACCCAACTACAACATGTCTATTCCACTGACACCCCAGCTAACTACAACATCTCTATTCCACTTACACCCCACCCAACTACAACATGTCTAGTCCACTTCCCCACCCAACTATAACATGTGTAGTCCACTTACACCCCACCCAACTACAACATGTCAATTCCACTTACACACCACCCAACCACAACTTGTCTAGACCAGTTACACCCCACCCAACTACAACATGTCTTGTCCACATACACCCCGCCCAACTACATCATGTCTATTCCACATACACCCCACCCAACTACAACGTCTTGTTCACGTACACCCCGCCCAACTACAACATGACTAGTCCACTTACAACCCACCCAACTTCAACATGTCTTGTCCACGTACATCTCACCCAGTGCATTAACATGTCTAGTCCATTCTCAGCATCCCACCTCCAACTACAACATGTCTTGTTCACTTACACTCCAACTAATATAATATAAATGAATCACTTAACACCCCACTGAACTTCAACATATCTAGTCCATCCACCCCAACTACAATACAGCCTATCCACTTGTTCACCTAAAACGCAACATTTTCTATTCCACTTACACCCCACCCCACTACAACATGTTTACACCCCATCCAACTACAACATGTCTAGTTCACTTACACCCCACTCAACTACAACATGTCTAGTTCACTTACACCCCACCTAACCATAACATGTCTAGTCCACTTTATACGCACCCAACTACAAACATATCTAGCACACTTACACCGCACCCAACTACAACATGTCTAGTCCACTTACACCCCACCCAACTACAACAAGTCTAGTCCACTTACACCGCACCCAACTACAACGTGTCTAGCTAATCGCGCGTCGTTATTTGCGTTTCACCGAACGCTGAACATCGCTACATTAACATAAATATAAAGACACTATTCGTGAATGTGAATAAGGCTGCATGTGTCAACAAGTGGCAACTGACTCTCATTGATTGGTGCATTGGTAACTGATGCTTTCTCGTCGTACATCGCGGGTCAAGTAATTCGATGAATATGGAGCTGTTCGCTGTACTAGTGCAAACTCTATCAGTCAACTAAACACAACTAAACACAATTAAACACATTTAAACACAATTAAACATTGACAGTTAAGAAAAAGGATTAACGATTGCCTACTAATACTATACTTTATTAACCCCTTCATACCAAGGAACGTCAGCGCGCGCAGAAGCGGAGCAAACGACTCGTCAGGCTAAATCAAATTTTTGTACATTACGTATATAGAAAACCTGTTCAGACGCCTGTTTTAATAACATGTTTACGACATCAGAGATTCTGCGTGGCGTGTATCTAGTTCCTTCATTGAAGTAGCCAGGTCACCCGTGTCACGCTACATCTCAATGTGTTGTCCGACTCAAGTTGTCGAGCAACATAATTGTGACGTAGGCTTGTCATCACTAACCGGGTTACCCAGCGCTACTCTTGAGAAAAGGCAATTATCCTGGCCCTGACATAAAATGTTTGAAAATCGAAGTCCCACCTCCACTTCCGCGGATAGTATACTTGGTTATCACATCCGCCTGGCACGGCAGCGGCCCTGATGCAAAACCCTGGGCACAGCAAAAAGAACCACTCAGCACCTGGTGAATACCCTCAGTGCCAGGATAGAAACGTCGGATTGGCGTATTTATTTATTCAAGCCGTTCGGTTTAACAATGACTGGTTCAATGAGCAAAGTTTGTCCCGGTCCATAACATAGGTTCGTCCGAACGCACATTTTACGAACCCCTCCAAAAAACGACCGCGACTCCCAATTTACACGCCCAGATCCTTTGATGACTGCGGAATTAGTTTAGTTTAATTAGTAAAAGTTGTTTGGGATATGATCCTGACTACTCACCTGTTTTCGTGAATTGCGTCGCCTGTCCCTGTCGGCTGTCTCCTGCTTGATGCCAGCCTTATGTTGTGTTATGTCCCGCCCGTGAGTGCAGCTTATGTAGCCTTCGTCCGACGGGGTGGGGGCATTGTTATTATTGCGACTGACCTACACTACGGTCACTGACCTAACGTGCCTACGAGTTAGCCTGCCCGCGGCATTCTGTTCACCCCAGCAACCTATAGAAATGCCTGAAATGAAAAATCTTCTTCGTCGCGCCTGGTTAGGTAGCAACAAATGAGCAACCCTATTCGCACACGCGGCATGCACCGGATGTTTTTGTAGGTGTATTCATTTCCAGCATTCGGCAACGCGCTATTGTATGACTAGTCTGTAAAGTTATTGTGTCATGCGGTCTTATTCAGCTAGTCGGCATTTCTCAGAACATTATCGCCAAGGAGACCTTTCAGTGCTGGCACCGAGGGTGGTCCCTGCAAGGGTGCTTGTCATTCTCAGTGTTTTGTCACGTCCCAAATTGAGGCTGAACCGATATCAATTTAACGCGATCGCCGAATTACGACGCGTACACAGTTCCCAATGTTGAAAGCCACGTGTTTACCTCAACTATCACACGCCAACGCTGGCCGTGCATTGAGCCGCAGCATGCCAGGCGGATGTGCTAACCACTACACTATCGCGCGCCATCTAGCTGCATTTCACCGTCTTTAATACTGTTCAACATCCACCACATGTTTATATTATGTTGTATATAATATAATTTATTTTAATGATGATGAACATTTTGTTTACAGAAATGTTGATGCAAAACGTGCACTGATTCAATGTGTGTGTATATTATATATATATATATATATATATATATATATATATATATATATATATATATATATATATATATATATATATATATATATAATATATAATATATAATATATACTGAACTAACATGTATTTTTATAATTTATTTTAAAATAAAATATATATATATATATATATATATATATATATTATATATAATATATATATATATATATATATATATATATATATATATATATATACTGTTCAACTTACCCCGTGTTGACGTCACGGTCTGCACACAACTCGACGTCCTTCCACAAATTGTATCAACGCAAACAACCATGCATATTATGTAAACACCCGTAGGGTACATCAATGTGTATTTCTATGGATGTCGGTCTGTATTTGTTATTCAACATGGGCTAAGTACTCGAAAGGGTAATTGTTATTTACATCAGGATATCTATAGGTCGATATGTTATAAGAATGCGTCGGTCATTGATCTCCCGTTGACAACCTTCTTGGGGTCTTTCATATTTGTCAACATTTTTGTTAGCGTACAATGAGTACGCATTTTCTTGGATCCTATTATAACTGGGTTGCACAATTACTCACCCACGTCGTACAAAGCTACGTGATCCGCATAAACATAGTTATGTTTGGTTATTACGTAGATTAACGCCCATAGAATCATTTATTTTATAATATAAATATAGAGAAAAGATGGCGGGAATACATCGCGCTTTATATGATATAGATTTGGGGGGGGGAAGAATAATTTAGATATCGAGAAAATCTTATTAGAAAGAGGTTTCCTAGCCACACGGAAAATAATTCCTTGACAATCTGACAACGGAGGCGCTCCATAGCTATCAGTCGTCATTCCATAGAGCCTAAATTTTCAAAGGTTACCTAGACGATATCGGTCACATAATCTACATACATATGTTCTTGGGACATTATAATCTTTATTTTATACCTCGCATATATCCTTAACTTTCACAGCGCTTTACATGTTGTTTAATAAAAACTACACAATAAAAAATAAACATTTTATAAATTTAAATAATAAAAAAATACAATAAATAAAAATTAAATAAAAATTATGTGTAAACATCAGTGGATTATAAATAAAACATAAAACAATTATCATAGTAAATAAAGTACTTTAAATGTTCTTTCAGTTTTAACCGGATAAAATATGAATAAATTTTGATTTTTAAAAAGAATACATCAACATGTCTGAACGGTCATTAATCGGTGTAGAATGAAATGAATGGGTGAGTTTCCAATGCATATGATGTCGAAAACGTACATTGCCGCTTGCGTCAAATCTTTTAACGACAAGACCGTCGCCCTCGGTGGAAGATAGACAACGAGCCGCAAGGCCGGGCCGATGCCCCCTGGCAGAAGAAAAAGTCGAACAGATGAATAAGCATTGCGGCATGGTCGTTATGAGACGTAAATATCGTGTCCGACAACAGGTGGGACTGCCTCCGATACACATCCACAGGTCCTGTCCTGGCCCAGCACCCTCAATATTAGTACGCAACACCAACATTTGAATGCAATTTTAGCTGTATGGAGCAATTACCAGATACAATATACAAGAGGGGCGGGTGGGGTATAGGAGTGCCAGGCACCAACATCCTTCAGATTACGCACTGCAAACCCTGAGTGCCATACCAAACCCTTCGATGCCATACTACCTTCGAGTGGCAGCAACACCAGGAGAGCGCACCAAACCCTCAGAGTACACGCAAACCCTCAGAGTACACGCAGCAAACTCCTCAGAGTACCACGCATCAAATCCCGCAATACGCATCAAACTTTCAGAGTCATCGGCATCAAATCCTCAGAGTACCATCGCACCAAACCCTTCAGAGAACACGCACCAAACCCTCACGCACCAAACCCTCAGAGTACCTTCAGAGTACACGCACCAACCCTCTCAGAGGTACCACGCATCACCCTGCACATATCAAACCTCAGAATAATAACCCTTCAGAGACACGCATTAAACCCTCAGAGACACGCATCGTACACGCAGCAAACCGAGATTGTAAACCGCTTTGACAGCGTGATCGCATTTAAACAATAAAAATGCCTTTAAAAAGTCACGGTATAATTTTCTGAGGTACATTATTGATTAAAATAACATGAAAAACACATTTTGTTTTTGCACGCAACGACAGCGATTTTGAAATCGCCGCGGCAATAGAGCCGAGTGAAACCAATCCGGAAATGACGCACCGTTGCCACACGCCATTTCCACCCACTGTCTTATAACGCCACAACTGATTTTTAACGGACCGAACATCTTTCTAGGGATATTCAACCTGGACACGACTGTGAGTAATAGGGAAGGCAAGGTACTTCTGCTCCAGGCTGATGTTACAACCGATGTTGTAAATGATATAAACAAAGATAATAATGATGATAATAATGACATACGAAGTGGTTACGCCGTAGAGCGCCGGACTGTCAATCGAGGGGACGGTGGTTCAATCCACCTACCGCCGTTTCGAAACTTGGGCAACTTCCCTCACACTGTCTGTGTCTTTCGGAAGAGACACTAAAAGCCGGTGGTCCCTTCTATCTGGTGCCTATGCCAGGGGAAGTAAAATATCTCACACAGGGGGTAAATGTGTAACCTGTAGGACTCACAAATTCTACAGAAGAATAACTCCTGCGTGTTAGCCCAGTTTCCAAGGCTTGGAGATTAATCACCTAAGACCTAAGACACAAATGATTGCCACAGTTCTCAGGTGCTTTACTGCGTAAATTAAATAAAACTATAATAGACATATTATTATAAATAAATAAATACTAAATAAATAAATAGTGTAAAAGTGCTGATTCAGAAATACACGTATAGTAACTAATTAAACATAACATTTACATTAATATTACACATGTGAATAACATATCACAGATAAAAATGTATGTTAGAATGGCAATATAATTAAAAACAAAGTTGGGCACCTCGGCCAGTAGAAAGTAATTTCGTCCAAATATTGTACATCGACGCTCAGAGAATACCGCACGGGTACATTTGGTAGTATTATGGAACTTGTTAGTATTATGGAACTATCAGGCCAATTCTGCTACGTTGCTAAGCGCAAATACACGAAATTTAAAGCATAAATACATATTTCAATTAAAATAACTTTCATAATGCTTGTCTTCAGCCAGTGACGTGGAAACCGGAGCTTCAGCGGGTGCTTTTGAATGTGTTTGCCGTCGTAATAGTCGAGTGGCCGCCCTATTGTGTACTGTAAGGAACATAGAAATGGTTGGTCGGGTAAAGTCTTTTGCTGAATCATATGGTTTATGGATGGCTTAACTAAAATAATTTTTTAATCTTCGTTTGGATATACATTCTACAATTACTACTATGTTTCTTGATATTCTAACATCGTTTGATTTGAAACATATAACCTTTTCGACACATATGCATGGCCATCGGCTTGACTTCTTGATAACCCGTTTAACTTGTAACACTATAAAAAACCTACTATTTCAGATGGGTTCTTAGATCATCAGGGCGTGATTGTTGATATTAACATGTTTAAAAATCATATCTAAACAAGAATTTCCTATAGACCTGTATATATATATATATATATATATATATATATATATATATATATAGGTCTATAGGAAATTTTGTTTATATATATATATATATATATATATATATATATATATATATATATATATGTGTGTGTGTATATATATATATATATATATATATATATATATATATATATATATATATATATATATATATATATTACCGCATTCAATGATGATATTTTGGATTCAGATTTGTTTAGAAACCCAGCAATTGATGAATGTGACATGTATAGACAATTTTGTGTTGTCCTTAAAACCTTCCTCGATAAACATGCTCCAATTGCCTACAAAGGTGTCTCACAAAATGTACCTTCTTCTGGAATGTCCTCTGAAATTCTGCAGTCTAAAAGACGACGTCGTTATCTTGACCGTGTTTAGCGTAAAACACGTTCGTCATTAAATAGTTCACGATATAAACTTTTATTTATGCAACTCCATAACTGAAGAGGAATTATTTGTTAAATATTCTGATTTTGCTTATGTCACGTGTTTATTGCAAATATGGCACCGTTTAGAATATCGTGAACTATTTAATGACGAACGTGTTTTACGCTAAACACGGTCAAGATAACGACGTCGTCTTTTAGACTGCAGAATTTCAGAGGACATTCCAGAAGAAGGTACATTTTGTGAGACACCTTTGTAGGCAATTGGAGCATTTTTATCGAGGAAGGTTTTAAGGACAACACAAAATTGTCTATACATGTCACATTCATCAATTGCTGGGTTTCTAAACAAATATGAATCCAAAATATCATAATTGAAGGCGGTAATATATATGTATATTATATATATCATATCTAAACAAGAATTTCCTGTTATTATATACATATATATACATATACACACACACATATATATATATATATATATATATATATATATATATATATATATATATAAACACACACACACACTATAGACCTATATATATATATATATATATATATATATATATATATATATATATATATATATACAGGTCTATAGAAATTCTTGTTTAGATATGATTTTTAAACATGTTAATATCAACAATCACGCCCTGATGATCTAAGAACCCATCTGAAATAGTAGGTTTTTTATAGTGTTACAAGTTAAACGGGTTATCAAGAAGTCAAGCCGATGGCCATGCATATGTGTCGAAAAGGTTATATGTTTCAAATCAAACGATGTTAGAATATCAAGAAACATAGTAGTAATTGTAGAATGTATATCCAAACGAAGATTAAAAAATGATTTTAGTTAAGCCATCCATAAACCATATGATTCAGCAAAAGACTTTACCCGACCAACCATTTCTATGTTCCTTACAGTACACAATAGGGCGGCCACTCGACTATTACGACGGCAAACACATTCAAAAGCACCCGCCTTGCGATGTCATAATGTGAGACAGCGGAAGCTAATGGTGCTGAAGCTCCGGTTTCCACGTCACTGGCTGAAGACAAGCATTATGAAAGTTATTTTAATTGAAATATGTATTTATGCTTTAAATTTCGTGTATTTGCGCTTAGCAACGTAGCAGAATTGGCCTGATAGTTCCATAATACTAACAAGTTCCATAATACTACCAAATGTACCCGTGCGATATTCTCTGAGCGTCGATGTACAATATTTGGACGAAATTACTTTCTACTGGCCGAGGTGCCCAACTTTGTGTTTAATTATATTGCCATTCTAACATACATTTGTATCTGTGATATGTTATTCACATGTGTAATATTAATGTAAATGTTATGTGTATTTAATTACTATACGTGTATTTCTGAATCAGCACTTTTACACTATTTATTTATTTAGTATTTATTTATTTATAATAATATGTATATTATAGTTTTATTTAATTTACGCAGTAAAGCGCCTGAGAGATTTGTATATAGCGAGGATACGGGCGCTGTATAAATTCGTGTGTCATTATTATCATCATTATTATTTTTGTTTAATCGACCTACAACATTAGTAACTAACCAGCATTTCCTTCTTTCCTGTGATGCACCCCCACGTTTTCCCAGGTTAAATCTAGAGATTTCAGTTTCAATCGTTCCCGTGGCGTTGTGGGCGGAAATGGCGTTGTACTTCGTCATTCCGGTGGCACTCGTTCGGCGGCTTCCCCTTGTCGTTGCCTTGCAAACAAATCTCCTGTTTATGTTATTTAATCAATAATGTACCCCCCCCCCCCCCCCCCCCCCCCCCCTCAAAAATTTCCCTGTTTTAAAGGCATTTTAATTTTGCGTCCGCCCTCAAGGTTTGTCTCGGTTTTTCCCCGGGGTTTTTTTCTTTAAGGAGTTTGTGCGTGGGACTCTGGGGGTTTGGGGCTGGTCGAGGGTTTTTATGGTTTCTTGAAGGGGTTTTGAAAATTTTTGGTCTCATGGGGGTTTTTGCCCGGGGTTTCTTTTCCATGGTTTGGGGTTTTCCCTGAGGGGGGTTTAGGGTTTTATCAGGTTTGGGGCGTGGTTTTCTCTGGGGTTTTTGAAAGGTGGGTTTCCCGAAGGGTTTTTGGTGGGGGGTGGTTCTGAAGGGGTTTTTGTGGTCCTTTTTTGGGGGTTTGGGGTTTCGTGGACCCCTGAGGGTTTGGTGCGTTGGGGATTTTGGAAAGGGTTTGCTGCGTGGTACTCTGAGGGGGGGTTTGGGGGCGTGGCTTAAGGGGTTTGTCTGGCTCTGAAGGGTTTGTGCGGGGGGGTTTACTCTGAAGGGTTTGTGCATGGACTCTGAAGGGTTTATCATGGCACTCGAGGTTTTCGTCTCGGTTTTTGCATGGTTTAGGTCTGGAGGATTTGGTGCCTGGCACTCCTATCCCCACCCCCCCCCTCTTGTATATTGTATCTGGTAAGCTCCTCAGCTAAAATGCATTCAAATGGGTGTTCGTCAATATTGAGGGTGCTGGGCCAGGACAGGACCTGCAGGGAGTCGTCTCCGATTGTAGAAGTATGACATCATAAGAGAATACGAGAATATTTTCGTTTGGATGTGTATCGGAGGCAGTCCCACTGTGTCGGACACTATTTACGTCTCAACAAGCAATGCAATTCGCTCCTGTTCGTCTTCTGCCAAGAACATCGGCCGGCTGCGATTTTTCTGCGGCTCGTTGATATCTTCCACCGAGGGCGAGTTTTTCGTTGCAAAACCCCCCCAAAAAAGCTGGCGATGTCATTTTCAAAGCTCTTT
>JAODUO010002084.1:0-15000 GCA_025642075.2 Ridgeia piscesae
CGTCCGTCCGTCCGTCCGTCCGTCCGTCCGTCCGTCCGTCCGTCCGTCCGTCCGTCCGTCCGTCCGTCCGTCCGTCCGTCCGTCCGTCCGTCCGTCCGTCCGTCCGTCCGTCCGTCCGTCCGTCCGTCCGTCCGTACGTCCGTCCGTCCGTCCGTCCGTCCGTCCGTCCGTCCGTCCGTCCGTCCGTCCGTCCGTCCGTCCGTCCGTCCGTCCGTCCGTCCGTCCGTCCGTCCGTCCGTCCGTCCGTCCGTCCGTCCGTCCTTCTTCTGTCGTCCGTCCGTCCGTCCGTCCGTCCGTCCGTCCGTCCGTCCGTCCGTCCGTCCGTCCGTCCGTCCGTCCGTCCGTCCGTCCGTCCGTCCGTCCGTCCGTCGTCCGTTCGTTCGTTCGTTCGTTCGTTCGTTCGTTCGTTCATATCTCATTCATTCACTGACATGCAATAACTCAATCACTCCAGCAAACACGCTCGATCGAACAAAAACACACATATGCACGCACACGCACGCGCACGCGCACGCGCACGCGCACGCGCACGCGCACGCGCACGCGCACGCGCACGCGCACGCGCACGCGCACGCGCACACATGTCACCCCTTCGAAATAGCCCTGCCTTTCCTCTCCTGATTACCATCGCGTCTATCTTCGTCGCTTCCTCCTCCTCCTCCTCGTTGTCATCGTCATCGTCGTAGTCGTCTTCGTCACATCTGCAAATGTCCCCCATCTAACGGGACACATTCAACAGCAACAACGTACCTGGGTGTGATGTCGCCTTGTCGTGCACAGAACCAAGTTCCAATGGGATAATGTAATTGGCAAGTGACGACAGTTAGTATTGGTGAGATGACGTTGTCCCTGCACTTGCTTATCATTATGCATGACTGAGGCGACATACAATCAGTGTTATGACATGCATATCGGGCACGCCGGTGCCACAAATGCAATTCGCTAAATCAAAGGTAAAAAAACATTCGTTGGTACAGCGGATGTGTTTCGATTAATTCAAATATCCCTTGCACTGTGCGGAGGTCATTACTGTTATGTCGACGTGACGTCTGCTATTGCCGTTGAGGTGAACGAACTGGAATATGTGCAATTGGTTGCGTCGTCAAATAAAGAAACAGCCGAACCACGATAGCTTCGAGTAACCCCACAACGACTGATGTACACTAGTGTTTATTACGTCTAGTAAACTAGACGTACGTCTAGTAAACTAGACGTACGTCTGCTAAACAGATTGCGCGCCGTCCCTTGTTGTAGTCGCGTCGTTTAAGGTCCATGTAGGGCGATATGTATGACAACATTGAACTGACAACCGCCTCCGATCTCTCGGCAGCTGCCAGTCTACGCTAACTTCCGGTGCAAATGTGTAAATGACGCCGAAGTGTTATAACATGTTTCTGTCTCTAAAGATACGAATGTAATGCTGGTGTATTAGTGAAAATGTAATGAAACCAGTGATTCTGCGAACTGCATAACCAATGTTGGCCTATCAAACTAATGAGGTTTCTATGAAGTTGTAAACGAAATATTAGTTTTAGGTCACCTACAAACGTACAACATAGATCATATGTTGTTATTTCCACAAGCACAAGGAGTGACGATTTTGAGCAGACGACGTTTTTGCAAATAGCTAAACATATACTGAATTGTTATTCATACGATGGTACGTTGTGCCATGTATTATGCAAGCAGGGTCTTATTGTCGCGTGTGTTGTGCTAGCAGGGTGAATACACTCGGAATCTTATTGTCGCGTGTGTTGTGCTAGCAGGGTGAATACACTCGGAATCTTATTGTCGCGTGTGTTGTGCTAGCAGGGTGAATACACTCGGAATCTTATTGTCGCGTGTGTTGTGCTAGCAGGGTGAATACACTCGGAATCTTATTGTCGCGTGTGTTGTGCTAGCAGGGTGAATACACTCGGAATCTTATTGTCGCGTGTGTTGTGCTTGCAGGGTGAATACACTCGGAGTCTTATTGTCGCGTGTGTTGTGCTTGCAGGGTGAATACACTCGGAATCTTATTGTCGCGTGTGTTGTGCTTGCAGGGTGAATACACTCGGAGTCTTATTGTCGCGTGTGTTGTGCTTGCAGGGTGAATACACTCGGAATCTTATTGTCGCGTGTGTTGTGCTTGCAGGGTGAATACACTTGGAGTCTTATTGTCGCGTATGTTGTGCTAGCAGGGTGAATACACTCGCAGTCTAATTGTCGCGTGTGTTGTGCTAGCAGGGTGAATATACTCGGAGTCTTATTGTCGCGTGTGTTGTGCTTCCAGGGTGAATACACTCGGAGTCTTATTGTCGCGTCTGTTGTGCTAGCAGGGTGAATACACTCGGAGTCTTATTGTCGCGTGTGTTGTGCTAGCAGGGTGAATACACTCGGAGTCTTATTGTCGCGTGTGTTGTGCTTGCAGGGTGAATACACTAGGAGTCTTATTGTAGCGTGTGTTGTGCTTGCAGGGTGAATACACTCGGAGTCTTATTGTAGCGTGTGTTGTGCTAGCAGGGTGAATACACTCGGAGTCTTATTGTCGCGTGTGTTGTGCTTGCAGGGTGAATACACTAGGAGTCTTATTGTAGCGTGTGTTGTGCTTGCAGGGTGAATACACTCGGAGTCTTATTGTAGCGTGTGTTGTGCTAGCAGGGTGAATACACTCGGAGTCTTATTGTCGCGTGTGTTGTGCTTGCAGGGTGAATACACTAGGAGTCTTATTGTAGCGTGTGTTGTGCTTGCAGGGTGAATACACTCGGAGTCTTATTGTAGCGTGTGTTGTGCTTGCAGGGTGAATACACTCGGAATCTTATTGTCGCGTATGTTGTGCTTGCAGGGTGAATACACTCGCAGTCTTATAGTTGCGTGTGTTGTGCTTGCAGGGTGAATACACTCGGAATCTTATTGTCGCGTATGTTGTGCTTGCAGGGTGAATACACTCGGAATCTTATTGTCGCGTGTGTTGTGCTAGCAGGGTGAATATACTCGGAGTCTTATAGTTGCGTCTGTTGTGCTAGCAGGGTGAATACACTCGGAGTCTTATAGTTGCGTCTGTTGTGCTAGCAGGGTGAATATACTCGGAGTCTTATCGTCGCGTATGTTGTGCTTGCAGGGTGAATACACTCGCAGTCTTATAGTTGCGTGTGTTGTGCTAGCAGGGTGAATATACTCGGAGTCTTATTGTCGCGTCTGTTGTGCTAGCAGGGTGAATACACTCGGAGTCTTATTGTCGCGTGTGTTGTGCTTGCAGGGTGAATACACTAGGAGTCTTATTGTCGCGTGTGTTGTGCTTGCAGGGTGAATACACTAGGAGTCTTATTGTCGCGTGTGTTGTGCTTGCAGGGTGAATACACTCGGAGTCTTATTGTCGCGTATGTTGTGCTTGCAGGGTGAATACACTCGGAATCTTATTGTCGCGTGTGTTGTGCTAGCAGGGTGAATACACTCGGAGTCTTATTGTCGCGTATGTTGTGCTAGCAGGGTGAATACACTCTGAGTCTTATTGTCGCGTGTGTTGTGCTAGCAGGGTGAATACACTCGGAGTCTTATTGTCGCGTCTGTTGTGCTTGCAGGGTGAATACACTCGGAGTCTTATTGTAGCGTGTGTTGTGCTAGCAGGGTGAATACACTCGGAATCTTATTGTCGCGTGTGTTGTGCTTGCAGGGTGAATACACTCGGAGTCTTATTGTCGCGTATGTTGTGCTTGCAGGGTGAATACACTCGGAATCTTATTGTCGCGTGTGTTGTGCTAGCAGGGTGAATACACTCGGAGTCTTATTGTCGCGTATGTTGTGCTAGCAGGGTGAATACACTCGGAGTCTTATTGTCGCGTGTGTTGTGCTAGCAGGGTGAATACACTCGGAGTCTTATTGTCGCGTATGTTGTGCTAGCAGGGTGAATACACTCGCAGTCTTATAGTTGCCTGTGTTGTGCTAGCAGGGTGAATACACTCGGAGTCTTATTGTCGCGTATGTTGTGCTAGCAGGGTGAATACACTCGCAGTCTTATAGTCGCCTGTGTTGTGCTAGCAGGGTGAATATACTCGGAGTCTTATCGTCGCGTCTGTTGTGCTAGCAGGGTGAATACACTCGCAGTCTTATAGTTGCCTGTGTTGTGCTTGCAGGGTGAATACACTTGGAGTCTTATTGTAGCGTGTGCTGTGCTAGCAGGGTGAATACACTCGGAGTCTTATAGTTGCGTGTGTTGTGCTAGCAGGGTGAATACACTCGGAGTCTTATTGTCGCATGTGTTGTGCTTGCAGGGTGAATACACTCGGAATCTTATTGTCGCGTGTGTTGTGCTAGCAGGGTGAATACACTCGGAGTCTTATTGTAGCGTGTGTTGTGCTAGCAGGGTGAATACACTCGGAATCTTATTGTCGCGTGTGTTGTGCTTGCAGGGTGAATACACTTGGAGTCTTATTGTCGCGTGTGCTGTGCTAGCAGGGTGAATACACTCGCAGTCTTATTGTAGCGTATGTTGTGCTAGCAGGGTGAATACACTCGGAGTCTTATCGTCGCGTGTGTTGTGCTAGCAGGGTGAATACACTCGGAATCGTATTGTCGCGTGTGTTGTGCTAGCAGGGTGAATACACTCGGAATCGTATTGTCGCGTGTGTTGTGCTAGCAGGGTGAATACACTCGGAATCGTATTGTCGCGTGTGTTGTGCTAGCAGGGTGAATACACTCGGAGTCTTATTGTCGCGTGTGTTGTGCTAGCAGGGTGAATACACTCACAATCTTATTGTCGCGTGTGTTGTGCTAGCAGGGTGAATACACTCGGAGTCTTATTGTCGCGTGTGTTGTGCTAGCTAGGTGAATACACTCGGAGTCTTATTGTCGCATGTGTTATGCTAGCAGGGTGAATACACTCGGAGTCTTATTGTCGCGTGTGTTGTGCTAGCAGGGTGAATACACTCGGAGTCTTATTGTCGCGTGACAGAAGGATGACCGCGCCGATTGGTTGTCGCCGCTCATTCCCCCTTGCAGGACCAACTTTGTGGAACGCACTTCCTGAGGATTTACGTTCCACAGAGTGAATGAACAAATTTAAAGCACACCTTAAGTCATTCTTTTAAAATTGCTTTTAATGTCTAGTTCCTCTATACCTTTTTAGATTGATATTAATGTAAAACATTAATATCAGTGGCTCAAGAAGCATATAATTTAAATTATTTATTATTTGGTTTTATATTTATATATATATATACATATATATATATATATATATATATATATATATATATATATATTTTACTTGTATTATATTATATTTACTTTTTACAATGTGAACACTACTGAACAGAGCTTGCACTTTGGATTTTAGTGTATAAATAAAGTGTATTATTATTATTATTCTTTGTTAATTTTATGATTTTAAACGTTAGTAAACTACTGAACAGAGCTTGCACTTTGGATTATAGTGTATAAATAAAGTGTATTATTATTATTATTATTATTATTATTATTATTTACAGAAGGATGACAGCGAAGATTGGTTGTCTTGACAGAAGGGTGACAGTGGCGACTGGATGTCTTGACAGAAGGATGAGAGTGTTGATTGGTTGCCTTGACAGAATGATGACAGCGGAGATTGGTTGTCTTGACAGAACGAGGACAGTGGCGATTGGTTGCCTTGACAGAACGATGACAGCGGAGATTGGTTGTCTTGATAGAAGGGTGACAGTGGCAACTGGATGTCTTGACAGAAGGATGAGAGTGGTGATTGGTTGCCTTGACAGAACGATGACAGCGGAGATTGGTTGTCTTGACAGAAGGGTGACAATGGCAACTGGATGTCTTGACAGAAGGATGAGAGTGGTGATTGGTTGTCTTGACAGAAGGGTGACAATGGCAACTGGATGTCTTGACAGAAGGATGAGAGTGGTGATTGGTTGCCTTGACAGAACGATGACAGCGGAGATTTGTTGTCTTGACAGAAGGGTGACAGTGGCAACTGGATGTCTTGACAGAAGGATGAGAGTGTTGATTGGTTGCCTTGACAGAACGATGACAGCGGAGATTGGTTGTCTTGACAGAACGAGGACAGTGGCGATTGGTTGCCTTGACAGAACGATGACAGCGGAGATTGGTTGTCTTGATAGAAGGGTGACAGTGGCAACTGGATGTCTTGACAGAAGGATGAGAGTGGTGATTGGTTGCCTTGACAGAACGATGACAGCGGAGATTGGTTGTCTTGACAGAAGGGTGACAATGGCAACTGGATGTCTTGACAGAAGGATGAGAGTGGTGATTGGTTGTCTTGACAGAAGGGTGACAATGGCAACTGGATGTCTTGACAGAAGGATGAGAGTGGTGATTGGTTGCCTTGACAGAACGATGACAGCGGAGATTTGTTGTCTTGACAGAAGGGTGACAGTGGCAACTGGATGTCTTGACAGAAGGATGAGAGTGTTGATTGGTTGCCTTGACAGAACGATGACAGCGGAGATTGGTTGTCTTGACAGAACGAGGACAGTGGCGATTGGTTGCCTTGACAGAACGATGACAGCGGAGATTGGTTGTCTTGATAGAAGGGTGACAGTGGCAACTGGATGTCTTGACAGAAGGATGAGAGTGGTGATTGGTTGCCTTGACAGAACGATGACAGCGGAGATTTGTTGTCTTGACAGAATGGTGACAGTGGCGACTGGATGTCTTGACAGAAGGATGAGAGTGTTGATTGCTTGCCTTGACAGAACGATGACAGCGGAGATTGGTTGTCTTGACAGAACGAGGACAGTGGCGATTGGTTGCCTTGACAGAACGATGACAGCGGAGATTGGTTTTCTTGATAGAAGGGTGACAGTGGCAACTGGTTGCCTTGACAGAAGGATGAGAGTGGTGATTGGTTGCCTTGACAGAACGATGACAGCGGAGATTGGTTGTCTTGATAGAAGGGTGACAGTGGCAACTGGATGTCTTGACAGAAGGATGAGAGTGGTGATTGGTTGCCTTGACAGAACGATGACAGCGGAGATTGGTTGTCTTGACAGAAGGGTGACAGTGGCAACTGGATGTCTTGACAGAAGGATGAGAGTGGTGATTGGTTGCCTTGACAGAACGATGACAGCGGAGATTGGTTGTCTTGATAGAAGGGTGACATTGGCAACTGGTTGCCTTGACAGAACGATGACAGCGGAGATTGGTTGTCTTGACAGAAGGGTGACAATGGCAACTGGATGGTCTTGACAGAAGGATGACAGCGGAGATTGGTTGTCTTGACAGAAGGGTGACAATGGCAACTGGATGTCTTGACAGAAGGATGAGAGTGGTGATTGGTTGCCTTGACAGAATGATGACAGCGGAGATTGGTTGTCTTGACAGAACGAAGACAGTAGCGATTGGTTGTTTTGTTTGGACAGAACGAAGACATTGGCGATTGGTTGCCTTGACAGAAGGATGAGAGTGGCGATTGGTTGCCTTGACAGAACGATGACAGCGGAGATTGGTTGTCTTGACAGAACGATGACAGTAACGATTGGTTGTTTTGTTTGGACAGAACGAAGACATTGGCGATTGGTTGCCTTGACAGAAGGATGAGAGTGGTGATTGGTTGCCTTGACAGAACGATGACAGCGGAGATTGGTTGTCTTGACAGAACGATGACAGTAGCGATTGGTTGTTTTGTTTGGACAGAACGAAGACATTGGCGATTGGTTGCCTTGACAGAAGGATGAGAGTGGCGATTGGTTGCCTTGACAGAAGAATGAGAGTCGCGATTGGTTGTTTTGATAGAACGATGACAGCGGAGATTGGTTGTCTTGACAGAACGAAGACAGTAGCGATTGGTTGTCTTGACAGAAGGGTGAAAGTGGCGATTGGTTGTTTGGACAGAACGAAGACAGTGGCGATTGGTTGCCTTGACAGAAAGAGGACAGTGGCGATTGGTTGTCTTGACATAACGAAGACAGTGGCGATTGGTTGCCTTGTCAGAAAGAGGACAGTGGCGATTGGTTGTCTTGACAGAACGAAGACAGTGGCCATTGGTTGCCCTGACAGAAAGAGGACACTGGCGATTGGTTGTCTTGACAGAACGAAGACACTGGCGATTGGTTGTTTTGACAGAACGAAGACAGTAGCGATTGGTTGCCTTGACAGAAAGAGGACACTGGCGATTGGTTGTCTTGACAGAACGAAGACTGTGGCGATTGGTTGTCTTGACAAAAGGATGACAGTGGCGATTGGTTGTGTGGACATAACGAGGACAATGGCGATAGGGTACCTTGAAAAAAGCGAGGACAGTGTGATTGATTGCCTTGACAGAACTAGAACAATGGTGATTGGTTGTCTTGACAGGACGACCACAGTGGCGATTGTTTGTCTTGACAGGACGACACAATGGCGATTGGTTGTCTTGTCACACTGGAAACTCGTGGTTTAGACTTAGAAAACACAGTGGAAACTATTTGATTGTCTATAATCTTAAGGGACGGTGCAGATTGGTTATCTATACAGTAATTTTGTTGTTGTTATTTTGACTGACAAAACTGAGACTTTGGAGACAGCTAGTCTCAAGAGAACGATTGCAGTCGAGACAGCGGAGATTGGTTGTCTAGACAGAACGGGGAAGTGGAGATTGGTTGTCTAGACAGAACGGGGAAGTGGAGATTGGTTGTCTAGACAGAACGGGGAAGTGGAGATTGGTTGTCTAGTCAGAACGGGGAAGTGGAGATTGGTTGTCTAGACAGAACGGGGAAGTGGAGATAGGTTGTCTAGACAAAGCGGCTGTTTCAACAATTCATCTAATTCTACGTGAACTTCTGCATTTATACACCTGCGTTTGGGCTTAGTCATTGGGCTGCGTCTTCCGAACTGCGAAAGTATCCTGCGTAATCAATGCATAATCAATCAAATGTCTCGTTATTCTTATTTACAGTCTTTCTTCAAAAGAAGATCATTAATCAACATTTTGCGCGACAAGGACTACTCGATTATACATCTAACTGCGACATATGGTATACGTCGTGCAATAGTTGCTGCTACCACCGCACACATCACTTCCATCACGTCGTTACGACCCGTCATTACGACCCGTCATTACCTTACGCCATTACCACATTCCATTACCTACTACCATTACAACATGCATTTGCAACACGTCATTGCCGGACTTTATTACCACACGCAAGAATCCATTTCCAGTTTCTCACGCCTTGTGTCGTCTGTTACAGTGTCGAAATCTACCAAGGTCGGCTATCCTGGTTTCAGGACAGCCAATTCCTGAAAGACCTTGAAAATGACAGCGTCGATTCCGATATAATCGACGAGGAACTTGGCGTGTTACAAGAGGCGAACACTCTTACGTAAGTCTTCGTAGCTGTAACATAGTTGTGTGTGTGTGTGTGTGTGTGTGTGTGTGTGTGTGTGTGTGTGTGTGTGTGTGTGTGTGTGTGTGTGTGTGTGTGTGTGTGTGTGTGTGTGTGTGTGTGTGGGTGGGTGTGTGGGTGTGTGTGTGGTGTGTGTGTGTGTGTGTGTGTGTGTGTGTGTGTGTGTGTGTGTGTGTGGGTGCCTGGTGGGTGTGTGGGTGGGTGTATATGTTTGCATGTATGTATGTATGTATGTATGTATGTATGTATGTATGTATGTATGTATGTATGTATGTATGTCTGTATGTATGTATGTATGTATGTATGTATGTATGTATGTATGTATGTATGTATGTGTGTGTATGTATGTGTGTGTGTATGTATGTATGTATGTATGTAGGTGTGTGTATGTGTGTGTATGTATGTATGTATGTATGTATGTATGTATGTATGTATGTATGTATGTATGTATGTATGTGTGTGCACCATTGTTGTCATCTGAGTGTGTTTCCCTTCCACCATTAACACCCGCACAAGAAGCAGTTGACATCCTTTATTCACTTATCTACGAGACATGAACTGTTGCGTGACGGAAGAACGAACTAAAATTAGAAAAGAATCCAAACAATACATGTAGGTGAGACTCAGGCCGAGAACCTGGAACAACTGCTTCGTCAGTCTAAGGGACTCCAGAAGACAGACAACCTCTTGACTAGGAGACTTCAGTAGCCAGACAACATCTTCACTAGGAGATTCAGTAGCCAGACATCTTCACTAGGAGACTTCAGTAGCCAGACAACATCTTCCCTAGGAGACTTCAGTAGACAGACAACATCTTGACTAGGAGACTTCAGAAGACAAACAACCTCTTGACAAGGAGACTCTAGAAGACAGACAACCTCTTGAACACGAGACTCTAGAAGACAGACAACCTCTTGACTAGGAGACACCAGAAGACAGATAACCTCTTGACAAGGAGACTCTAGAAGACAGACAACCTCTTGACTAGGACACTCTAGAAGACAGACAACCTCTTGACTAGGAGACACCAGAAGACAGACAACCTCTTGAACACGAGACTCTAGAAGACAGACAACCTCTTGACTAGGAGACACCAGAAGACAGATAACCTCTTGACAAGGAGACTCTAGAAGACAGGCAACCTCTTGAACACGAGACTCTAGAAGACAGACAACCTCTTGACTAGGAGACACCAGAAGACAGATAACCTCTTGACAAGGAGACTCTAGAAGACAGACAACCTCTTGACAAGGAGACTCTAGAAGACAGACAACCTCTTGACTAGGACACTCTAGAAGACAGACAACCTCTTGACTAGGAGACACCAGAAGACAGATAACCTCTTGACAAGGAGACTCTAGAAGACAAACAACCTCTTGACAAGGAGACTCTAGAAGACAGACAACCTCTTGAACACGAGACTCTAGAAGACAGACAACCTCTTGACTAGGAGACACCAGAAGACAGACAACCTCTTGACAAGGAGATTCTAGAAGACAGACAACCTCTTGAATACGAGACTCTAGAAGACAGACAACCTCTTGACTAGGAGACACCAGAAGACAGACAACCTCTTGACTAGGATACTCTAGAAGACAGACAACCTCTTGACTAGGAGACTCTAGAAGACAGACAACCTCTTGACTAGGAGACACCAGAAGACAGACAACCTCTTGACTAGGAGACTCTAGAAGACAGACAACCTCTTGACTAGGAGACACCAGTAGACAGACAACCTCTTGACAAGGAGACTCCAGAAGACAGACAACCTCTTGACTAGGAGACACTAGAAGACAGACAACCTCTTGACAGGAGATCTACGAAGACATGAACCTCTTGACTACGAGACTCAGAAGACAGACAACCTCTTGAATACGAGATTCTAGAAGACAGACAACCTCTTGAATACGAGACTCTAGAAGACAGAAAACCTCTTGACTAGGAAACTTTAGAAGACAGACAACCTCTTGACTAGGAGACACCAGTAGACAGACAACCTCTTGACAAGGAGACTCCAGAAGACACATAACCTCTTGACTAGGAGACTTCAGAAGACAGACAACCTCTTGACTAGGAGACACCAGAAGACACATAACCTCTTGACTAGGAGACTTCAGAAGACAGACAACCTCTTGACTAGGAGACTTTAGAAGACACACAACCTCTTGAATAGGAGACACCAGTAGACAGACAACCTCTTGACAAGGAGACACCAGAAGACACATAACCTCTTGACTAGGAGACACCAGTAGACAGACAACCTCTTGACAAGGAGACTCCAGAAGACACACAACCTCTTGACTAGGAGACACCAGTAGACAGACAACCTCTTGACAAGGAGACACCAGAAGACACACAACCTCTTGACTAGGAGACACCAGTAGACAGACAACCTCTTGACAAGGAGACTCCAGAAGACACACAACCTCTTGACTAGGAGACACCAGTAGACAGACAACCTCTTGACTAGGAGACACCAGAAGACACACAACCTCTTGACTAGGAGACACCAGTAGACAGACAACCTCTTGACAAGGAGACTCCAGAAGACACACAACCTCTTGACTAGGAGACACCAGTAGACAGACAACCTCTTGACAAGGAGACTCCAGAAGACACATAACCTCTTGACTAGGAGACTTTAGAAGACAGACAACCTCTTGACTAGGAGACACCAGAAGACAGATAACCTCTTGACAAGGAGACTCTAGAAGACACATAACCTCTTGACTAGGAGACTTTAGAAGACAGATAACCTCTTGACTAGGAAACTTTAGAAGACACACAACCTCTTGAGTAGGAGACTTCAGAAGACAGACAACCTCTTGACTAGGAGACACCAGAAGACATACAACTTCTTGACTAGGAGACTTCAGAAGACAGAAAACCTCTTGAGTAGGAGACTTCAGAAGACAGACAACCTCTTGACTAGGAGACTCCATAAGACAGACAAGCTCTTGACTAGGACACTCTAGAAGACAGACAACCTCTTGACTAGGACACTCTAGAAGACAGAAAACCTCTTGAGTAGGAGACTCCAGAAGACAGACAACCTCTTGGCTAAGAGACTCTAGAAGACAGAAAAGCTCCTGATTAGGAGATTCCAGAAGACAGAAAACTATACGTTTGTCGAGTACATGTCACCGCGATCAAGCCACAGCCTGGCCATCGATCCATAATTGACAGAAAAGTTTGACTAGGAATTAAAAACGAAAACTCGACTAGGACACTCTAGAAGACAGAAAACCTCTTGAGTAGGAGACTCCAGAAGACAGACAACCTCTTGGCTAAGAGACTCTAGAAGACAGAAAAGCTCCTGATTAGGAGATTCCAGAAGACAGAAAACTATACGTTTGTCGAGTACATGTCACCGCGATCAAGCCACAGCCTGGCCATCGATCCATATTAAGATGTCGAACAGAAATAGTTTTCTTGGAATAAGACGAACGTCGCAAGCATGATTGCTACAAGTAGCTACGATGTGAGCAGACGCGCACACGGAAATGTGGACAAACTCGTACACATGTGCCAGACTCACACACAGAAATGTGAACAAACTCGTACACATGTGCCAGACTCACACAAGGAAATGTGAACAAACCCGTACACATGTGCCAGACTCACACAAGGACATGTGAACAAACTCGTACACATGTGCCAGACTCACACAAGGACATGTGAACAAACTCGTACACATGTGCCAGACTCACACAAGGACATGTGAACAAACTCGTACACATGTGCCAGACTCACACAAGGACATGTGAACAAACTCGTACACATGTGCCAGACTCACTCAAGGACATGTGAACAAACTCGTACACGTGTGCCAGACTCACACAAGGACATGTGAACAAACTCGTACACATGTGCCAGACTCACACAAGGACATGTGAACAAACTCGTACACATGTGCCAGACTCACCAAGGAAATGTGAACAAACTCGTACACATGTGCCAGACTCACACAAGGACATGTGAACAAACTCGTACACGTGTGCCAGACTCACACAAGGAATGTGAACAAACTCGTACACATGTGCCAGACTCACACAAGGACATGTGAACAAACTCGTACACATGTGCCAGACTCACACAAGGACATGTGAACAAACTCGTACACATGTGCCAGACTCACCCACGGAAATGTGGACAAACTCGTAAACTGTGCCAGACTCACACACGGAAATGTGGACAAAGTCGTACACATGTGCCAGACTCACCCACGGAAATGTGGACAAACGTCGTACACATGTGCCAGACTCACACACGGAAATGTGGACAAAGTCGTACACATGTGCCACACTCATCCACGGAAATGTGGACAAAGTCGTACACATGTGCCAGAATCACACACGGAAATATAGACAAAGTCGTACACGTGTTCCAGACTCACACACGGAAATGTGGACAAAGTCGTACACATGTGCCAGACTCACACACGGAAATATAGACAAAGTCGTACACATGTGCCAGACTCACACACGGAAATATAGACAAAGTCGTACACGTGTTCCAGACTCACCCACGTAAATGTGGACAAAGTCGTACACATGTGCCAGACTCACACACGGAAATATAGACAAAGTCGTACACGTGTTCCAGACTCACACGCGGAAGTGAGGACAAATTCGTGCACCTGTGACAGACTCACACGCGGAAGTGTGGACAAACTCGTGCACCTGTTTCACGAAAAAGGTTAAAGCAATTGGTCTTGTGACTTCGCCAACTCAAGTACTTTGTGAAAACGTTCACGAGGTGAATGCTTGCAACCTCGTGCCTGCCGTGCAGATGCAGGGGTAGACCTGGCGGCACCTGGCGGCACACACGCGCCGGACACGACTTCTTCACGTGGCACAGGCAGCGACAGTCGACCCGACGTCATATTGGCTGACCGCAATGCTTGGACAGCAGATTGCGTGGCATAAAGTCGCCATCCCGTAGGAGATGTCTCACTCGTATACGTTACAAGGACATCGAACTCTCCCAACATTGGGTCGGGTGACGGACATATTAACATGTTAGTCATCAGTCGCCAGACGTCCCTCGGCACTAGTGACTGATGGGCGCATCCCTGTACACAGAATGCATCAATAATTCACGTAATGGTGATTCTGGACATCTGACGTCATCCGCTTATAAGTTATTTTTACGGGATGTTTTCGCAAAATGTAGCGTATTTATTAGGGTGTTCTCCATTTGTAATATATATACACATATATCTGGTGAACAATAACAACAACGGCTCAATATGCATTTTGCAGTCTTGAAACACTACATATATATATATATATATATATATATATATATATATATATATATATATATAAATATAAAATCATACGCAGAACTAGTTGTCTATAATGACGGACTACAGCTAGCTAGATATTATATATATACTATATATATATATATATATATATATATATATATATATATATATATTACATTCCACACTCAGTAAAATTCCACAAGGAGTTGGCCATATTGTCGTGACGTGTTGCTGTTAGGTTTGATGTGATTGCCTCGACACTAGAAGCAACAATCCCCAGACCTGGCTAACGAATCCACTGACTTATCGGGAGGTGCAAACGAGACGTCATTACTCATTAGCGGAACATTATCGCAGCACTATGAGTGATATTGGACCGTGTTGGACACTGGTAGTTTTCTGCCCACTGAA
>JAODUO010002084.1:20000-32500 GCA_025642075.2 Ridgeia piscesae
TCAAAGGTACGTCATCACCCAGATACTCCTTGACCTACATGCCGTCAAAGGTACGTCATCACCCAGATACTCCTTAACCTACATGCCGTCAAAGGTACGTCATCACCCAGATACTCCTTGACCTACATGCCGTCAAAGGTACGTCATCACCCAGATACTCCTTGACCTACATGCCGTCAAAGGTACGTCATCACCCAGATACTCCTTGACCTACATGCCATCAAAGGTACGTCATCACCCAGATACTCCTTAACCTACATGCCAACAAAGGTACGTCATCACCCAGATACTCCTTGACCTACATGCCAACAAAGGTACGTCATCACCCAGATACTCCTTGACCTACATGCCATCAAAGGTACGTCATCACCCAGATACTCCTTGACCTACATGCCATCAAAGGTACGTCATCACCCAGATACTCCTTGACCTACATGCCAACAAAGGTACGTCATCACCCAGATACTCCTTAACCTACATGCCGTCAAAGGTACGTCATCACCCAGATACTCCTTGACCTACATGCCGTCAAAGGTACGTCATCACCCAGATACTCCTTAACCTACATGCCGTCAAAGGTACGTCATCACCCAGATACTCCTTGACCTACATGCCGTCAAAGGTACGTCATCACCCAGATACTCCTTAACCTACATGCCGTCAAAGGTACGTCATCACCCAGATACTCCTTAACCTACATGCCGTCAAAGGTACGTCATCACCCAGATACTCCTTGACCTACATGCCGTCAAAGGTACGTCATCACCCAGATACTCCTTGACCTACATGCCAACAAAGGTACGTCATCACCCAGATACTCCTTGACCTACATGCCATCAAAGGTACGTCATCACCCAGATACTCCTTGACCTACATGCCAACAAAGGTACGTCATCACCCAGATACTCCTTGACCTACATGCCATCAAAGGTACGTCATCACCCAGATACTCCTTGACCTACATGCCAACAAAGGTACGTCATCACCCAGATACTCCTTGACCTACATGCCAACAAAGGTACGTCATCACCCAGATACTCCTTGACCTACATGCCGTCAAAGGTACGTCATCACCCAGATAGTCCTTGACCTACATGCCAACAAAGGTACGTCATCACCCAGATACTCCTTGACCTACATGCCGTCAAAGGTACGTCATCACCCAGATACTCATTGACCTACATGCCAACAAAGGTACGTCATCACCCAGATACTCCTTGACCTACATGCCATCAAAGGTACGTCATCACCCAGATACTCCTTGACCTACATGCCATCAAAGGTACGTCATCACCCAGATACTCCTTGACCTACATGCCAACAAAGGTACGTCATCACCCAGATACTCCTTGACCTACATGCCGTCAAAGGTACGTCATCACCCAGATACTCCTTGACCTACATGCCGTCAAAGGTACGTCATCACCCAGATACTCCTTGACCTACATGCCGTCAAAGGTACGTCATCACCCAGATACTCCTTGACCTACATGCCGTCAAAGGTACGTCATCACCCAGATAGTCCTTGACCTACATGCCAACAAAGGTACGTCATCACCCAGATACTCCTTGACCTACATGCCGTCAAAGGTACGTCATCACCCAGATACTCCTTGACCTACATGCCAACAAAGGTACGTCATCACCCAGATACTCCTTGACCTACATGCCAACAAAGGTACGTCATCACCCAGATACTCCTTGACCTACATGCCGTCAAAGGTACGTCATCACCCAGATACTCCTTGACCTACATGCCGTCAAAGGTACGTCATCACCCAGATACTCCTTGACCTACATGCCAACAAAGGTACGTCATCACCCAGATACTCCTTGACCTACATGCCAACAAAGGTACGTCATCACCCAGATACTCCTTGACCTACATGCCAACAAAGGTACGTCATCACCCAGATACTCATTGACCTACATGCCGTCAAAGGTACGTCATCACCCAGATACTCCTTGACCTACATGCCAACAAAGGTACGTCATCACCCAGATACTCCTTGACCTACATGCCGTCAAAGGTACGTCATCACCCAGATACTCCTTGACCTACATGCCAACAAAGGTACGTCATCACCCAGATACTCCTTGACCTACATGCCGTCAAAGGTACGTCATCACCCAGATACTCCTTGACCTACATGCCATCAAAGGTACGTCATCACCCAGATACTCCTTGACCTACATGCCAACAAAGGTACGTCATCACCCAGATACTCCTTGACCTACATGCCGTCAAAGGTACGTCATCACCCAGATACTCATTGACCTACATGCCAACAAAGGTACGTCATCACCCAGATACTCCTTGACCTACATGCCATCAAAGGTACGTCATCACCCAGATACTCCTTGACCTACATGCCATCAAAGGTACGTCATCACCCAGATACTCCTTGACCTACATGCCGTCAAAGGTACGTCATCACCCAGATACTCCTTGACCTACATGCCAACAAAGGTACGTCATCACCCAGATACTCCTTGACCTACATGCCATCAAAGGTACGTCATCACCCAGATACTCCTTGACCTACATGCCATCAAAGGTACATCATCACCCAGATATTCCTTGATATGCATGCCGTCAAATGTACGTCATCGCCCAGATACTCCTGAACCTACATGCCGTCAAAGATACATCATCACCCAGATATTTCTTGAACTACATGCCATCAAAGATACGTTATCACCCAGATATCCCTTCCTTGACCTACATGCCATCAAAGATTCGTCATCACCCAGATATTCCTTGAACTACATGTCATTAAAGGTTCGTCATCGCCCAGATACTCCTTGACCTATATGCCATCAAAGGTACGTCACCAACCCGATACTCCTTGAACTATATGCCATCAAAGGTTCGTCATCGCCCTGATACTCCTTGTTCCACATGCCATCAAAGGTTCGTCATCACCCATATACTCCTTGACCTACATGCCGTCAAAGGTACGTCATCGCCCAGATACTCTTTGACCTAAATACCGTCAAAGGTAAGTCATCACCCAGATACTACTTGACCTACATGCCGTCAAATGTACGTTATCCCCAGATACTTCTTATCCTTCAAGCCGTCACAGATACGTTGTCTCCAGATACTTCTTATCCTTCAAGCCGTCACAGATACGTTATCCCCAGATACTTCTTATCCTTCAAGCCGTCACAGATACGTTGTCTCCAGATACAGGTAATTCTTAACGCCCGCAAAAGGTACCTGACCATCGAGATTCTTACTGACCAACAGTGCGGCATTGCTTGGATAGTCGTCGACCGTCAACCTGACTGCCTGCTTGCATGAACCCATACACATAAAATTATGAATATTAGTTATTACTGTAAATTTCACAGAAGGCTTACTTCTAGTTGTGACAGGGCGTTGCTTAGAGACCGAAGGACAATATTATTGTATTGATTGATTCCCAATTTAAAATCATTCATATTATTTATAATCGCGCCATATTTTGCCACAATTTATAGCGCTAAAGACACTTCTGTCTGTGTGCTATCTTCTTGACACGTTCTACTCGGTGCGTTATCTCTAGGTATAGACACTTATGTGTGTGTGTTGTCTTTTTGACACGTTAACCCAGCGTGTAGCTCTACGTAAACACACTTATGTCTGTGTGTTGTCTTCAGCCAAGGTTCACCGCCGAGAGGAGGAACTGAACGTCGTGCTCCAGTACATCAAGGAGACGCGCTCGGCGGAACTCAACAGCTACACCGGAAATGACGTCAACCACATATTACAGGTAGCACACCTTTATGCTACGCGTTGTCTTCTTCAGGCCCTGATGCTGCATCATCGCTTGGTCCCTTGAGACGTGGGCACCACATAATTTGGTCCCTTGCGGGAGGACCACTTCGTGTGGTCCTTTGATGAGTGTGGACATCACTTTGTTTTGGGTTCAGTTTGGCCCGTGGTAAAGTCCACATCGTTCTCTTGTCTATCTGTATATTCGCCCAAACTCAAATCGCGTTGACATTTTTATAAATGTTTAGATGTTGAAGATTTGTTAGTATACCTTTATTTTCCCCTGCCTAATGTTTTGAAAACACACAATGAAATTAGAGACAAAATATCAAATATGTATTCAATGAACAACTAGGCACATGAAGCACATGTCTTGTACTCAATACAGAAGCAAAAACAAACATTCACACGCTTCTGTGATCCCAGGAAATAGAGATTTAAGAAATATACCGATTCTATGTAGAAGTTTGAGCAGACCAATTGAGCTAATATATTGGTCTGGTCAAACGTCTACGTAGAATAGACGGAGAATGTAACTAATCTGTATATTTCTAAAACCTCTGTCTCCTTGGGTCACTGAAGCGTGTCAATGTTCATTTATGCCTCCGTATTGTGCACGCTGCATATGTGTTTCTGATATAGCGTCTACGGTCGCTCGAACCCGGGTTCTCTTAGTCGACAGTTCAAAGCCACATCCCAGAGTCATTGCGCTCTAATTAGTATTAGTATTTAATATTATCATCACCATCATCATAATCATTATATTACTACTGTCGTCACTTGCAGCTGTTGCGAGAACATCGCCCGTCCCATTGGCAGACACCGACTAACCCAGCCCGAGGCGATGACGAGTCTCACTCGGGCGTGCGGCCGACGTCGGTGTCAGTGTCGACGGGCCACGCCCCGGGATCCGTCGCCACGGATACCTCGGACGACGAGCAGCGACGTCTGGCGGTAGCATGCAGGAACTATTACAGGACTCTGTCGACTGGGAGACACGCGATGGACGCTAACAAAACTGTGCTCAAACCGGACAGCAACTCGCCCAAGGGTGTTGTCCATCGCCCGAGAGACTCGCCTCCCGTCACACCAGGCGCTGCCCGCCCGCACGTGACGGGGCGAGAGACGAGTGAGTGGCACTTCACCGACAACGACGACATCGACCTGTTGCACGACGTCGCTCACGGACTGCACTTCGCCAGTATCGGAGTCCTTGGGTTTCTCGTTCTCGAGGTGAGGACAAACACACGACTATAAATTACAAATGTCGCCACATATCTCAAACCATGTTGTATCGGCAAAACCGCGGGTATTTCTGAACGTCTTAAACTTTTCCATAAGACTTTTCGCGCTGTTCACCAACATTTTTTATTCTGTAATTGATGTGTATCACTGCGTGCGTGTGTGCGTGCGTGCGTGCGGCGTGCGTGCGGCATGCGTGCATGCGTGCATGCGTGCATGCGTGCATGCGTGCATGCGTGCATGCGTGCATGCGTGCATGCGTGCATGCGTGCATGCGTGCATGCGTGCATGCGTGCATGCGTGCGTGCGTGCGTGCGTGCATGCGTGCATGCGTGCATGCGTGCATGCGTGCATGCGTGCATGCGTGCATGCGTGCATGCGTGCATGCGTGCATGCGTGCATGCGTGCATGCGTGCATGCGTGCATGCGTGCCTGGGTGCCTGGGAGCCTGCGTCTCTGCGTGTCTGCGGTCCTGCGTGTCTGCGTCCCAACCTGCCTGCGTGCGTGCTTGCGTACGTTCGTACGTACGTACGTACGTACGTATGTATGTATGTATGTATGTATGTATGTATGTATATATATATATATATATATATATATATATATATATATAATATATTTATTTATATAATTACAATATATATATATACCTCGGCACAACAATTGACAATAGGTTTAACAAGGTTTGACAAGGTTGCCGTCCAGAGCCAGACGGCATGCAAACAAGGAAGCCTATGGCTTATCGTGTATCGTGTATTCACTAAATTAAATAAATTACTTAAAAAATTGTACATAAATTAGTATTATACTTCAAAATGATAACATGCTAGTAATTAAAATACGTTGTCTCTAAAATAAAACATACGTTGTCTCTAAAATACATAAGTATCATAACAAATACATAAAATGTCCTACAATCATAACAATTTGTTATGATAATAAATAAATTAAACTAAATATATGAATAAATCATGTAATCAGTATAAAAGTAATTTCTAAAAATGATAAGTGTTCAACCTAGGTATAGTCCGCCCTTGTTGAAGTGGGCCCGCCATTGCAGCGTCACATGAAAGAAATGTCAGCAACTTCTTTACTGTTTCTAAAAACTTCGCGTGTGCGTGTGCGTGTGCGTGTGCGTGTGCGTGTGCGTGTGCGTGTGCGTGTGCGTGTGCGTGTGCGTGTGCGTGTGCGTGTGCGTGTGCGTGTGCGTGTGCGTGTGCGTGTGCGTGTGCGTGTGCGTGTGCGTGTGCGTGTGCGTGTGCGTGTGCGTGTGCGTGTGCGTGTGCGTGTGCGTGTGCGTGTGCGTGTGCGTGTGCGTGTGCGTGTGCGTGTGCGTGTGCGTGTGCGTGTGCGTGTGCGTGTGCGTGTGCGTGTGCGTGTGCGTGTGCGTGTGCGTGTGCGTGTGCGTGTGCGTGTGCGTGTGCGTGTGCGTGTGCGTGTGCGTGTGCGTGTGCGTGTGCGTGTGCGTGTGCGTGTGCGTGTGCGTGTGCGTGTGCGTGTGCGTGTGCGTGGCGTGCGCGTGCGCGTGCGCGTGCGCGTGCGCGTGCGCGTGCGCGTGCGCGTGCGCGTGCGCGTGCGCGTGCGCGTGCGGTGCGGTGCGCGTGCGCGTGCGCGTGCGGGTGCGGGTGCGGGTGCGGGTGCGGGTGCGGGTGCGGGTGCGGGTGCGGGTGCGTATGCTGTCAGTTTGACGGTGCCGGGACTGAGGTGACGAGGCAGTAAATAAACCAGCACCTGTCAGATTGACGGTGCCGGGACTGGGGTAACGAGGCAATGAATAAACCAACACCTGTCAGTTTGACGGTGCCGGGACTGAGGTAACGAGGCAATGAATAAACCAACACCTGTCAGTTTGACGGTGCCGGGACTGAGGTGACGAGGCAGTAAATAAACCAGCACCTGTCAGTTTGACGGTGCCGGGACTGAGGTAATGAGGCAATGAATAAACCAACACCTGTCAGTTTGACGGTGCCGGGACTGAGGTAACGAGGCAATAAATAAACCAACACCTGTCAGTTTGACGGTGCCGGGACTGAGGTAATGAGGCAATAAATAAACCAGCACCTGTCAGTTTGACGGTGCCGGGACTGAGGTAACGAGGCAATGAATAAACCATCACCTGTCAGATTGACGGTGCCGGGACTGAGGGAACGAGGCAATGAATAAACCAGCACCTTTCAGATTGACGGTGCCGGGACTGAGGTAACGAGGCAATGAATAAACCAACACCTGTCAGTTTGACGGTGCCGGGACTGAGGTAACGAGGCAATCAATAAACCAACACCTGTCAGTTTGACGGTGCCGGGACTGAGGTAACGAGGCAGTGAATAAACTAACACCTGTCAGTTTGACGGTGCCGGGACTGAGGTAACGAGGCAATAAATAAACCAACACCTGTCAGTTTGACGGTGCCGGGACTGAGGTAACGAGGCAATAAATAAACCAACACCTGTCAGTTTGACGGTGCCGGGACTGAGGTAACGAGGCAATAAATAAACCAGCACCTGTCAGTTTGACGGTGCCGGGACTGAGGTAACGAGGCAATGAATAAACCATCACCTGTCAGATTGACGGTGCCGGGACTGAGGGAACGAGGCAATGAATAAACCAGCACCTTTCAGATTGACGGTGCCGGGACTGAGGTAACGAGGCAATGAATAAACCAACACCTGTCAGTTTGACGGTGCCGGGACTGAGGTAACGAGGCAATCAATAAACCAACACCTGTCAGTTTGACGGTGCCGGGACTGAGGTAACGAGGCAGTGAATAAACAACACCTGTCAGTTTGACGGTGCCGGGACTGAGGTAACGAGGCAATAAATAAACCAACACCTGTCAGTTTGACGGTGCCGGGACTGAGGTAACGAGGCAATAAATAAACCAACACCTGTCAGTTTGACGGTGCCGGGACTGAGGTAACGAGGCAATAAATAAACCAACACCTGTCAGTTTGACGGTGCCGGACTGAGGTAACGAGGCAATAAATAAACCAACACCTGTCAGTTTGACGGTGCCGGGACTGAGGTAACGAGGCAATGAATAAACCAGCACCTGTCAGATTGACGGTGCCGGGACTGAGGGAACGAGGCAATGAATAAACCAGCACCTTTCAGATTGACGGTGCCGGGACTGAGGTAACGAGGCAATGAATAAACCAACACCTGTCAGTTTGACGGTGCCGGGACTGAGGTAACGAGGCAGTGAATAAACTAACACCTGTCAGTTTGACGGTGCCGGGACTGAGGTAACGAGGCAATAAATAAACCAACACCTGTCAGTTTGACGGTGCCGGGACTGAGGTAACGAGGCAATAAATAAACAAACAACCTGTCAGTTTGACGGTGCCGGGACTGAGGTAACGAGGCAATAAATAAACCAACACCTGTCAGTTTGACGGTGCCGGGACTGAGGTAACGAGGCAATGAATAAACCAACACCTGTCAGTTTGACGGTGCCGGGACTGAGGTGACGAGGCAGTAAATAAACCAGCACCTGTCAGATTGACGGTGCCGGGACTGAGGTGACGAGGCAGTAAATGAACCAGCACCTGTCAGTTTGACGGTGCCGGGACTGAGGTAAAGAGGCAATAAATAAACCAACACCTGTCAGTTTGACGGTGCCGGGACTGAGGTAACGAGGCAATGAATAAACCAACACCTGTCAGTTTGACGGTGCCGGGACTGAGGTGACGAGGCAGTAAATAAACCAGCACCTGTCAGATTGACGGTGCCGGGACTGAGGGAACGAGGCAATGAATAAACCAGCACCTTTCAGATTGACGGTGCCGGGACTGAGGTAACGAGGCAATGAATAAACCAACACCTGTCAGTTTGACGGTGCCGGGACTGAGGTAACGAGGCAATGAATAAACCAACACCTGTCAGTTTGACGGTGCCGGGACTGAGGTAACGAGGCAATAAATAAACCAACACCTGTCAGTTTGACGGTGCCGGGACTGAGGTAACGAGGCAGTGAAAAAACCCTAACACCTGTCAGTTTGACGGTGCCGGGACTGAGGTAACGAGGCAATAAATAAACCAACACCTGTCAGTTTGACGGTGCCGGGACTGAGGTAACGAGGCAATAAATAAACCAACACCTGTCAGTTTGACGGTGCCGGGACTGAGGTAACGAGGCAATAAATAAACCAACACCTGTCAGTTTGACGGTGCCGGGACTGAGGTAACGAGGCAATGAATAAACCAGCACCTGTCAGATTGACGGTGCCGGGACTGAGGTAACGAGGCAATAAATAAACCAACACCTGTCAGTTTGACGGTGCCGGGACTGAGGTAACGAGGCAATAAATAAACCAACACCTGTCAGTTTGACGGTGCCGGGACTGAGGTAATGAGGCAATAACTAAACCAACACCTGTCAGTTTACGGTGCCGGGACTGAGGTAATGAGGCAATAACTAAACCAACACCTGTCAGTTTGACGGTGCCGGGACTGAGGTAATGAGGCAATAACTAAACCAACACCTGTCAGTTTACGGTGCCGGGACTGAGGTAATGAGGCAATAACTAAACCAACACCTGTCAGTTTACGGTGCCGGGACTGAGGTAATGAGGCAATAAATAAACCAACACCTGTCAGTTTGACGGAGCCGGGACTCAGGTAACGAGGCAATAAATAAACCAACACCTGTCAGTTTACGGTGCCGGAACTGAGGTAATGAGGCAATAAATAAACCAACACCTGTCAGTTTGACGGAGCCGGGAGTCAGGTAACGAGGCAATAACTAAACCAACACCTGTCAGTTTACGGTGCCGGGACTGAGGTAATGAGGCAATAACTAAACCAACACCTGTCAGTTTACGGTGCCGGGACTGAGGTAATGAGGCAATAACTAAACCAACACCTGTCAGTTTACGGTGCCGGGACTGAGGTAACGAGGCAATAAATAAACCAACACCTGTCAGTTTGACGGTGCCGGGACTGAGGTAACGAGGCAATAAATAAACCAACACCTGTCAGTTTGACGGACTGACAGCTGCTACAGCCGCAGTCTCTCGCAGTGAAGCTCTTGCACTGACATGACAGCTCTCTCTCCAACAGCGTGCCAATCAAAGTCGCAAATTATATCAGTTTATATGTGCAATGAGATGATATTTACATTAGGAATATACAACCCAGCGCTCCCTCGCCCCCTCCGGTTATGATCTTGAAGAAAAATAAATAACTGATACCGTAGTCGTATTCTGTATTTGTGTGAATTTACGTAACATTCAGATATGTCAGCGATTTTCACCCTTTGATCAGATTATATTAATAAAAAGCATGAAAAAGCAATCAACATAAGCCAAGAAATAGGGTAACAGCTGATATTAAAATGTATAGATCTATATAGATGTTTTTTTGTTTTGCAGGGTAATTGGAATGATCCGTCTTTATGTCTATCTGTCTGTCAGTCTGAGTGTTGTCTGTCTGTCTGTCTGTCTGTCTATCTGTCTGTCTGTCTGTCTGTCTGTCTGTCTGTCTGTCTGTCTGTCTGTCTGTCTGTCTGTCTCTCTGTCTGTCTGTCTGTCTGTCTGTCTGTCTCTTTGTTTGTCTGTCTGTCTGTCTGTCTGTATGTATGTATGTATGTGTGTATGTGATGTATGTATGTATGTATGTATGTATGTATGTATGTATGTATGTATGTATGTATGTATGTATGTCTGTATGTCTGTATGTCTGTATGTCTGTATGTCTGTATGTCTGTCTGTCTGTCTGTCCGAGATGTACTCATTTTCACTTGTACTCACTATAAAATGCATTCACTATGACATGTACTCACTATGACATGTACCTACTATGACATATACGCACTACGACATGTACTCACTACAACATGCATTCACTACAACTTGCACCCACTATGACTTGTACTCACTACAACATGCATTCACTACAACTTGCACCCACTATGACTTGTACTCACTACAACATGCATTCACTACAACTTGCACCCACTACGACATGTACTCACTACAACATGCATTCACTACAACTTGCACCCACTACGACATGTACTCACTACAACATGCATTCACTACAACTTGCACCCACTATGACATGTACTCACTACAACATGCATTCACTACAACTTGCACCCACTATGACTTGTACTCACTACAACATGCATTCACTACAACTTGCACCCACTATGACTTGTACTCACTACAACATGCATTCACTACAACTTGCACCCACTATGACATGTACTCACTACAACATGCATTCACTACAACTTGCACCCACTATGACTTGTACTCACTACAACATGCATTCACTACAACTTGCACCCACTATGACTTGTACTCACTACAACATGCATTCACTACAACTTGCACCCACTATGACTTGTACTCACTACAACATGCATTCACTACAACTTGCACCCACTATGACTTGTACTCACTACAACATGCATTCACTACAACTTGCACCCACTATGACTTGTACTCACTACAACATGCATTCACTACAACTTGCACCCACTATGACTTGTACTCACTACAACATGCATTCACTACAACTTGCACCCACTATGACTTGTACTCACTACAACATGCATTCACTACAACTTGCACCCACTATGACTTGTACTCACTACAACATGCATTCACTACAACTTGCACCCACTATGACTTGTACTCACTACAACATGCATTCACTACAACTTGCACCCACTATGACTTACTCACTATGCACTCATCACGATATGCTAGTTCAATTTGTGAAATGTGTTCACATTTTATGTTTTCTAAAGTATAAGTCCATGGTAAAGTCTTCCTTGGTTGGACTTATTCGGTATTGACTGTCGAATCTCGTGTTTGCTGAAGTATAAGTCCATGGGAAAGTCTTCCTTGGTTGGACTCATTCGGGATTGACAGTCGAATATTGTGTTAGCTGAAGTATAAGTCCATGGGAAAGTCTTCCTTGGTTGGACTCATTCGAGATTGACATTCGAATATTGTGTTAGCTGAAGTATAAGTCGGCGGTAAAGCGCAGAACCTCGACTGTCAGACTGTACTCCGTTCCCCGTCACACGAGTGTGGCGTAGGGGCGGTTAGAACTGTGCAGTGGGAGGCCGTTGGTAGATTGTGCTGTAGCAGCAACGGGAGCTGTCGGCAACTAGATGTGACCAGCCGTTAACTGTGCACCGTCTAACGACATGCATTCGTCTGCTCTCTCAGGACCTCGTCAAGATCATAGCAATGGGCCGAGATTTCTTCCGCCATAAAATTGAGGTACGTGTCTGTCTGACCTGTGGTCACTGCTACTGGACGTCTTGTAATATGATTGTTATTTAGAACTTTAAATCAAATATTGTGTTTAACTAGGCATTATTTGTTTTCAAAGTAATAACTCTGTTACTTCGCGATGTTGATTCTAATCATATGAGTTGGTCCTAGACGAAGAGTAAGTAACACGCTGACAGTTCAAAATGAAGATAACATGAAAAACAAAGGTGTGCGTGCATACATGTGCACGTCTACTTGTGATTGCCCGC
>JAODUO010002084.1:37500-49225 GCA_025642075.2 Ridgeia piscesae
CAGGGCAGGGCAGGGCAGGGCAGGGCAGGGCAGGGCAGGGCAGGGCAGGGCAGGGCAGGGCAGGGCAGGGCAGGGCAGGGCAGGGCAGGGTGTGTGTTTACGTGTGTATATACGTGTGCTTGTCCCCGGGTGGATGCGACGACAGCATCATTGCTATTCCACTGCCGTGTCACGTGGTTTAAACTGTACTCTAATGTCATCGTGGGTTGTGTCATTACTAGTCGGCCACGGTCGCTGTAGAGCCCAACGGGATGGATGGGTTGAAGAATGTGGTCGCGATGGGCAGTGAACCCTCACATGTGTCGATGTGGGCAGCCAGTTGGGACGTATGGGGTCGCGGTGGGTCGCTGTTCGGCATGTCTGTCATATACAAATATGTCATAGATAAATACGTGTCTGTTCATAAATTGTACTCGATCATGAGAGGAGTTTAGTTGTGATTTGTGACTTGTGTGTAGGGTGATTTATGTTATTAAAACACTGTTTATTTCTTATTTAAAGTTAAGAAATGTTTCTCGAGTTGAATGTGTTTCGGTAGAAAATGCATAGGATTTCATTGAACCAAAGCTTCAATGTGTTACGATTGCTTGAACAAAAATACGGAGACATTTTACTTAATAATTTGTATGTATTCTATTGTCTTCATGTATATACACGACTCTGTCGTTTACTTGTTAATATATTTAATTCACAATATTGCTACTTGCTGTGAGTGTTTCTTCATGTCCCCCACTCAGTGAGGATAATATCTAATATCGCCCTACTTTAATGGAAGCATTTCGATCTTACATATAGGACATGTTGACGTGTAGTCAAAAATCTAATTACTCATGGTTGGTCTGGACGAAACGTAAATATTCATTGTCAGTGTTCGCGGCGTAGATATTAATAACATTTCTTCCAGCTGACGTCTCGTCTCGCCCAAGCTCATTAACACTTGTCTCAACGCCATGCAATTGCCTATTGTCACTGGCGTCTTTCAGGTATATTGGTGACCATTAAGCAGAGACAGGAGTTTCGAATCCGTATACAGAAGAGGGCGCGGAGGAAAGCGGAGAAGAGGGTGGAACAGTTGGAGAACGAGGGTGTTTCGAGAGAGGTGAGTCGACTCGACAAGTGTCTACGTCATCATGGGGTACAATGAGTCGACCCAGTAGATCCATGAATCACCACTGGACACATTGGGTCAACTCACTAGAACCCTAGGTGTCTTCAAGGGGCACATTGGGTCAACTCACTAGAACCCTAGTTGTCTTCATGGGGCACATTGGGTCAACTCACTAGAACCCTAGTTGTCTTCAAGGGGCACATTGGGTCAACTCACTAGAACCCTAGTTGTCTTCAAGGGGCACATTGGGTTAACTCACTAGAACCATAGTTGTCTTCAAGGGACACATTGGGTCAACTCACTAGAACCGTTGTTGTCTTCATGGGGCACATTGGGTCAACTCACTAGAACCCTAGTTGTCTTCAAGGGGCACATTGGGTCAACTCACTAGAACCCTAGTTGTCTTCAAGGGGCACATTGGGTCAACTCACTAGAACCCTAGTTGTCTTCAAGGGACACATTGGGTCAACTCACTAGAACCCTAGTTGTCTTCATGGGGCACATTGGGTCAACTCACTAGAACCCTAGTTGTCTTCATGGGGCACATTGGGTCAACTCACTAGAACCCTAGTTGTCTTCATGGGGCACATTGGGTCAACTCACTAGAACCCTAGTTGTCTTCATGGGGCACATTGGGTCAACTCACTAGAACCCTAGTTGTCTTCATGGGGCACATTGGGTCAACTCACTAGAACCCTAGTTGTCTTCATGGGGCACATTGGGTCAACTCACTAGAACCCTAGTTGTCTTCATGGGGCACATTGGGTCAACTCACTAGAACCCTAGTTGTCTTCAAGGGGCACATTGGGTCAACTCACTAGAACCCTAGTTGTCTTCAAGGGGCACATTGGGTCAACTCACTAGAACCCTAGTTGTCTTCAAGGGACACATTGGGTCAACTCACTAGAACCCTAGTTGTCTTCAAGGGACACATTGGGTCAACTCACTAGAACCCTAGTTGTCTTCAAGGGACACATTGGGTCAACTCACTAGAACCCTAGTTGTCTTCATGGGGCACATTGGGTCAACTCACTAGAACCCTAGTTGTCTTCATGGGGCACATTGGGTCAACTCACTAGAACCCTAGTTGTCTTCATGGGGCACATTGGGTCAACTCACTAGAACCCTAGTTGTCTTCAAGGGGCACATTGGGTCAACTCACTAGAACCCTAGTTGTCTTCAAGGGACACATTGGGTCAACTCACTAGAACCCTAGTTGTCTTCAAGGGACACATTGGGTCAACTCACTAGAACCCTAGTTGTCTTCATGGGGCACATTGGGTCAACTCACTAGAACCCTAGTTGTCTTCATGGGGCACATTGGGTCAACTCACTAGAACCCTAGTTGTCTTCATGGGGCACATTGGGTCAACTCACTAGAACCCTAGTTGTCTTCATGGGGCACATTGGGTCAACTCACTAGAACCCTAGTTGTCTTCATGGGGCACATTGGGTCAACTCACTAGAACCCTAGTTGTCTTCATGGGGCACATTGGGTCAACTCACTAGAACCCTAGTTGTCTTTAAGGGGCACATTGGGTCAACTCACTAGAACCCTAGTTGTCTTTAAGGGGCACATTGGGTCAACTCACTAGAACCCTAGTTGTCTTTAAGGGGCACATTGGGTCAACTCACTAGAACCCTAGTTGTCTTTAAGGGGCACATTGGGTCAACTCACTAGAACCCTAGTTGTCTTTAAGGGGCACATTGGGTCAACTCACTAGAACCCTAGTTGTCTTTAAGGGGCACATTGGGTCAACTCACTAGAACCCTAGTTGTCTTTAAGGGGCACATTGGGTCAACTCACTAGAACCCTAGTTGTCTTTAAAGGGAACCAAAAGGGAAATATTAAGTGCTATGCACGTGAAAGAGCTAATACAAAGCAACCATTCTGAACGGTAATCACATTTTTAACGTCAGTGGTTTATAAGTAAAATAATTCCAAAGTGGATAATTTTACTGAAATCATCGGCTTCATAGAGGCGTCCATGATGCGCCTCTTCCTGTTGTCTGACCGTGGTCTGACCACTCAGCACGCAGAACCGGCCTTAAAGTCACGTGTCCGATTGCGTGCGTCAATGCTATCGCCGTTGTAAACACAATGTTGTAAGATACGCGAACTTCGAAGAAGGACATCCGTTCGAAGAACGTTGCTTCGAATAGGATGTTTCTCACTGTATATACTGGGTCAAGATCCGCAGAAACGTCGGCGACGTCGAGTTTTCAAGTATGGAGCTGTGCAAACGATATTAGCGCGATATTTAATCACCAACGATAGTCGTCGAAACGGGTTACCGGTCGAATCCTTCCGTCGCCGTAGCCAAGTCATCAAAGCGCGCAAGAAGGTTAGTAAATATTATTAAGTCTTCTGTATTTAAATATTTGAATCTTGTACCATTAGACACATTACGATGTCTGTCGAGATGACTTATGTACATACTGATATTGTTCGTAAACGTCCACCACAGTTAACGTTCTAGAAGGTATGTACACGGGATCATGGAGCCGCTAACTAGGTCCAAGCGAGTTAGCCGTCCGATATTGTTATTCATTATTATTTGTTTTATTTTATCCTACTTTGAATGGTATATATCACGTTTGCATGAACAGAGGCATAAAAATAAGGTAATGCTACATGTCAATAACAAAACAAAAAACAGCTGAATGCAAGCCAGATAGTAGACGTCGTAGTCAATCCGCATGAACGATAATATAGGCACTTTGATATCACTCGCTAAATAACTTCAAAAGTACTGCCTTTCGAGTTTCGTAGCTACGCATGCAGTTCCTATTTTCAGGTTGACCGCTCTGAAAGTGCCAACATGACTGCTATATTTTTCAGTAAACATATTATTCAAACATAAAAATAGCATTGCGAATGTTGTTTTCAATCATTCATGTTATTTGTTCAGTGAGAGAACAAATTACAAATTCTGTGTGCTGTATCAGTTCAGATACTCATACAACATTGATACTAGGACATGTTACAGGCTTACAGTAAATGATGAATAATTAGCTATGATGAGACATAACTTATGTACTGTAAAAAAATCACTTTGCAAATTTGCAATATTATTGCCTTTATTGGTAGTTTCTTGAAATATTGGGGACACACTGAGCAAACAAGAAGAACTATTAACAGACTAGCATAATATACTAGATGGAACGTGGACTTGTAGATATCCCACAAGATCACTCTATCCAATACAACACTAGATCTTCGGGTAAACACTCGGTAAATATTTGGAACCAGTTTCTTCTCCACCACAATGAGTGGAATTCTCTACCCTCAACCATTGTGTCGCGCAAATCACTAATGTAATTCAAAAAAAAATAATCCAATGGTTTAGCAAGTAAGTCAGATGATCCACCATGCACATTAGCGTGATGTCTCAATATGACATTTTGCCAGTTAACAATATACCAGAGATGGAGTGAGTACAATACAAATGTACTCGAGTACGAGTACGATTACTTTGAACATGCATGAGTACGAGTACTCAGAAAACAAATGTACTCGAGTACGAGTACGATTACTTTACAATATACTCGAGTACGAGTACGATTACTTTACAATGTAATCATGATTTCATGATTACTTTAATGAATATCCTGTTTCTAACATAAAGGCGACTTTCATGGAATCCCTAGGTGTCATTCTTGTTCTGTTGTTGTGTCACTAATGTTCTAACTGATTACTGCTATCCACTATCCAGGTGTTATTATTATTAATAATTATACGACTTTCTCAGGTATTGGATGAATCATTTAACGCTGGATTAATAACTTAATTTATGGTTTCTGAATCAAATACAAATATGAGGCATTTACAAATTTCAAATACACATCATCAAATACATTACAATAACAACACTTCAAAACCAGGGGGGCATATTCAAAAGAGTATCCAATTCAAATATGTAGTATATCAGATGGGTCCAGATATGGGGTCAAATACATTTGTATTTGAAAGTATTTAAATACTGTTTTAAGTATTTGTATTTGATGTTTAGGAATTAAAAGTATTTGTATTTAAATACTTTCCTAAAGTATTTGACTTTTTCAAATATTTTTTCAAATACATTGTCAGTATCAACATTTCTTTTTCACTGTCACATGTAATGCCTGCCAAACTGATTACCTTAATGCACTGCAACTTCACCCAACATTGCTAATTACTGATGAAGACACTTAACAGCAGGCTTCCCCATGGCCCTGCAGTGACCACAACTTGTGATTGCTCAGAGCCAGAGGATGGATTAATACCTAACAGTGACCATAGGTCAATATCCCCTTTTGTTCTTTAGTCAGGCTTCAAATTGGCACCAGTTTATTCTGGTTTCCTGGCTGACTTTGAAGTTGAGCCTTCCTCACAACATTAGCAATGATTAGCAGTGTCTCGTCTGAGGGCAACATAGGCATTATATTATTATGGACCTCCTGGCTTAACATACAAACAATAATATTTTTTGCCTTTACGTCTTTCAGTCAGATGTCACTGTGATGCAGTTAGCAATAACAATACTCCCTAGCACTGGTCTGCCTGTCATCATATGAGCAAAACACTAATTATGCCTATAAACTAGATGTCTCAATATATGTGTTGCTTTTCTTATATTTACATAGTAATACAAAATGAAAAGTATTTGAAAAATATATGAAAAAGTATTTGAGATACTTTTCAATGTATTCGTATTTAAATACAAAGTATTTGTAATCCCTCAAGAATATTTGTATTTAAATATAAATTTCAATGTATTTGACCCCATGTCTGGATGGGACAAACACAGAATAGTTGTGGATTTAGACAGGTTTACAGTTTGCACTTAATTAAACATAATACTAGACAGGGATTTAGCAGCTAACCGCCCAGACCCAGTCAGGATTCTGGATGTTGGAAATATGACTAGTCATTCACACCATACTGACAGAGCAAACAGTACAGGTGGGGCATATGGCCTGGCTTCTAAAATTACAAAGCAAGATGTTAGGGGATGCTTATCTCCTGCAGTGCTTCTCAGGGACTGTCACAATATAACTTGTACTTTGTACTAAGCAGGAGGGTGAGGAGATGTTGCTTCTCTGGGAAGAGAAGGTATTAATTAGAGAAATCTGACTGAATATTTATTTAACTGAAATGCTCAACAGTAATAGAAAATGAATACCTTGATTATTATTACATTTATTAGATTACTTCTAATATTGCCATTTTTATCTGTCTAATATAATATATTAGACAAGCAAATATTATTTGCTTGCAACTGTTCATATGAAAAAATCGTGAAAAGTAATCGTGAGTACGATTACTTTGGTAATGTACTCGAGTACGAGTACGATTACTTTCCTTCGTACTCGAGTACGAGTATGAGTACTCAAAAAGTACTCGTACTCGAGTACAAGTACACGATTACTCCATCTCTGGACTGGAGTGAAATGTTTGTAAGACGCAGTATTATTTTACCAATTATGTATTCAATACCACATTTACCAACATTAGGAAATTGCATGACTGAGCACTGTCAACTCTAGTGCACAAACACTAAGTGATCATGTAATCAGTTATCAAACCTTAGTTTATGTAATATGTATCACCACACAAACATACACACATCTCTATTCAATGAAGACAGCAGCTGGAGCAGCATCACCATCTATCTATCTGTGCAATAATAAAGGCAACTCAGTATCTGTCAGCTGTCAAATTAAGATCTTAGTGAGTGTATGTCATCTGCCAGAAAACTTCTGTACTCTATCCATGACCCATTCCATCCTTACAGTCCCATCTTTTCTTTTTTCATATAAAAACACAGTAAATTCAAACAGTCAATATTTAGCACTACAGCATGTCCTGTTTATTTATAGGGATGGAACCATGGCTCTAGCAAGAACGTCCGGCCAAGTCCTAGCGAACCCTGACAACATGGCTGTTTTCTGTTCAGGACGCAAGCAATTGGAGCTGCAGAAGACACTACAGCTGTATGTTTACCTGCAGATCCACCAGCCCATGGCAGACAGAAAGAGAGAATGGTGAATTACATCTTTGTCAGAACTCTGGCCTGGCCGCTGCCCACAATGACTGTCCATGTCGGAATTGCAGTCCTTGGGACAGATATGCCCAAGTTAATGAAACAAGATCTGCTTGTGTCAAGAGTCAGTTGATTTGTTCATAATCAATCCAACTGCTTATTTACAAATCAACTGATAATTTGTAAGGGCAGCAGTCAACAAGTGCTGAGTGTTATCCCATATCTTGTTCTCCGCTGAGAGCACAGAAGTTCCATCTTATGGCTGGTATACACTGGTATGACTCTCTGTACCCTTCGACCAAGCCTGCCATGGATCCACCAGGTAAAACTCTCTGTATATGGCCGACTTGGACACCTGAAATAAAATAAGGCCTAAATAAATATATCAACTATGTACAGTGGCGCAGTGGTTTAAAGCTTTGGACTCGGCTTCAGACTCTCAACTACGAGAATGAAACCATGTGGTGCTGTGTCGAACCTTAGGCAAGTCTGTTCACCAGTCATTGCTCCAATTCACTCAGCTGTGTAAATAAGTAACTGGCTATAGACGATGGTGGATATTTGTACACAAACCATCTTGATTAATTAATTACAGGTTGGCTGGATGCTTCCCCACAGTCATGAGATGGTGTTTAATTAAGTAGGTCTGCCAGGGAGTAAAGTATAAACCACTTTGACAAGGACAATGCTAAGCAGACATTGGGTCAAATACATTGACATTTATTTAAATAAAAATACTCTTGAGGGATCCAAATACTTTTTATTCCTAAACATCAATTACAGATACTTAAAAAGTATTTAAATATTTTCAAATACAAATGTATTTACCCCCATGTTTGAGGATTGGATACCGCACTATATAAGAACTGTGTTGACAGGTGACATATGAAAATGGAGGTAACTCAATCCATTATCATTGTAGAATACATGTGTTTTTATAAAATCATTGGAACGGTTTTTTAGTTCTGACATAGTGGACAACTGGGCATGCTACTCGAAATATTCTAGAATGATCCTAAATCAGTTAATGTTAAACATTAATTGTTGGGTATATTTCTACTATAGAATAATGTGTGGTGTTTTCATTGTATGAAATATCATTTGTATTATATAAATGTTGTATCATGTTAGTTTGCTTGGTGTTCTGGTTGCTCTAATGTTATTTTCATTGTCAATAAATTGTGAGCAACACATTTCACTGTTTATAATACATGAACATATACTTACATTTTTGTTGGCAGATACATGTGAAATTTGTCTAACCGGTTACATTTGGAAGCACTGTCTGCTCCAAACACAGAATATAAAATCCATGGCCATTTGTAATATATCATGGCACATCTGAAACAGAACCAGATGTTTAAATTAGTTTTTCATGAATTAGAAATATTAGTAGCACAATGTGGAACTTGACGGCTACTATTATGGTTACCTCGCCACTATTATGGTTACCTCGACAACAAAGTTATATTGCAATTAAGATCACCACAGAATATACATAAATATATCCACATATGTTATAGTTTAGAATATTTGTTCTGCTAGTTGTGTTACTTTTACCCAGTTCAAATTTTTATATTTAATAGAGACATTCCACTGTACATATATTTCAGCTAAAAAACAACTATTATTCAGCATGAAGTCGATTTCATAAAGAACATGGGTGGTAATTTTCTTTTTTTATTTAGCCCTCCAGAATTATGCTCCAAACTTTCCCTTTAAATATACCACGCCTATTAAAAGAACAATCAATATTGACACCACATAGTTAGATAATTAATCTTTCCCCTATATGGCTATAGTTCGATCTACTGGTGTGTTCTATTTATATCTATGATTGACACACATCTGTTTCATAGCCGCACATGTCATGCTATATCAATAATACAATGTCCAGTATTTGAAAAACAACAATTAATCTGCATTTTTGTCACAGTTGTGGACAATTTGGAAATTGATTCCTGAAAACAGTTTTAAGCTAGGGCGAAGGACCGAGCCTGTCACTCTGTCACGCTGACATAAATCGCAGAGCCATGACCCCATATGATATTTGTTTCAAATTGGGAAACCTCACGTTGTGTATAACATATCCGACACTACACCACTGATTTGGAGAATAATACATGGCATGGCTGTGACTAAGAAGAAACTCGCCGAATCCCGTGATCGAATGCGAGGCCATCAAAATACATGTCAGTGTTTCGAAGTTTCAGCGAGTTTCGACCACTTGTCAATGTCGCCTCGGCTTGTTATTCGCCTCTGCATTTCGGCTTCCGGCGGGTCTTGTTTACCAGCGCGTTCAGTTCTATCTTGAAAATGTTGGCCCTTATCGTTGCAACCGAAATTCAGCTATTTCTGAACGAAAATCATGTTCGCTTCACACGCCGGGTACACGAAGCGGATGTAAACATCGCGACGCGCCACCTGGCGATTATTTTAACGGAATTTTTAATACAGAGTTGCCCGCTCTGCCGCTCAATGAGCCAAGCATTTGCCGACGTCACACATCAGTCAAAATGGCGCGACTTACGAACTTTGATGGAAAAGGTGTTCAATTTTTTTTTATTAATAAACCACTGACGTTAAAAATGTGATTACCGTTCAAAATAGTTTGTTTTTATTAACTCTTTCACGTGCATAGCATGTAATTTTTCCCTTTTGGGTCCCTTTAAGGGGCACATTGGGTCAACTCACTAGAACCCTAGTTGTCTTTAAAGGGCACATTGGGTCAACTCGCTAGATTCCTGTGTCATAATAAGAACAAGAACAGTGATTAACAACACAGTTTGATGTCACTTATCTAGCCATTACTCCATCCAGTGATTAACGACACAGTTTCATGTTACTTGCCTTGCCTTGGTTTAGTTTGTTCATGAAACGATTAATGATGTATTTCTGTTTTCAGCGCCAAGTGTCTGCGCTGAAGGACTTGTGTTCCAAGGCCGGTATTCGAGACGTCGATGTGCAGGCCTGCGTCCCAATGCGTACGTATTCTTACGGCTGTCTCCACTGACAATGTGTCAAATGTCGTAGTAGCATAAACGAGAAGATTGTTAAACTGGAGGATTCGTTTCGACCAGACCAACAAATGTACAATGGTGAATGTAGCAATAAAAACTATATATATATATATATATATATATATATATATATATATATATATATATATATATATATTTTCATCATCGTCATCATCATTGTGCAGCCATAATGTCCCATGGTTGCATGCTGCTTCCACCTCTGCCTATCTTGCGCTATCCTTTGCCAGATAGCACCCTTCCAGCCTTCCAGTAGTCGTCTAGTTCGTCTCTCCATCGTCTCGCCGGTCTTCCTCTAGTCTAGGTCTTTTCCTTTCGTACGATTTTCAGGTGGTGATACGCAGTGTCCATCAGTTATCTCGTATCCTGCTGACGTGCCCTGCCAAGGTCCACTTCCGTCTTCTGACTTTTTCAATCACGCCTGTGACCTTTGTCTTTTCTCTTACCCATATGTTTGTTTGTTCTGTCCCGGTATTAACATACTTTGTTTTTTTGTTCTGGCATGTGATGTTTAACATACTCCTTTCCAGCTTTGTTTGTGCGGCTGCTAGTTTGATCTTTGCATGGGTGGTGAGTGCCCATGTTTCCATGCCGTATGTTATTGCTGAAAGTACGCATGAGTTGTAGATTTGTCTCTTCAAGCATGTTCCAATGTTACCCTTGAAGATGTCGCGGTGCTTGGCGAATGCTGTCCATCTGGCCGTGATTCTTTTTTGTATCTCATTGTCTTGATATTTGTCTCTGGTTCTGTATCTCTGTCCCTGGTAGATGTATCTTTCAAAGTTCTCGATTTGAATGTTTTTGACTTATATTAGTGTCGGTTTCCATCATCACCTTTGTCTTTGACTTGTTCATCTTCAGACTCTGATTGTCACTTTCATCAGCTAATCCCTGTAGCATTTGTTGTAGCTCATGTGGTGTATTAGCGCATAATGTTTTATGAGTATGTCCTCGGCGAAGCGAAGATGACTCGCAACGGTCTCAGCTTCCTATCTGCCATAACTCACGGAATGCCACTCGCAACAGTCTCAGCTTCCTATGTGCCATAACTCACGGAATGCCACTCGCAACAGTCTCAGCTTCCTATCTGCCATAACTCACGGAATGCCACTCGCAACAGTCTCAGCTTCCTATCTGCCATAACTCATGGAATGTCACTCGCAACAGTCTCAGCTTCCTATCTGCCATAACTCACGGAATGCCACTCGCAACAGTCTCAGCTTCCTATCTGCCATAACTCACGGAATGCCACTCGCAACAGTCTCAGCTTCCTATCTGCCATAACTCACGGAATGCCACTCGCAACAGTCTCAGCTTCCTGTCTGCCATAACTCACGGAATGCCACTCGCAACAGTCTCAGCTTCCTGTCTGCCATAACTCACGGAATGCCACTCGCAACAGTCTCAGCTTCCTATCTGCCATAACTCACGGAATGCCACTCGCAACAGTCTCAGCTTCCTGTCTGCCATAACTCATGGAATGCCATGCAACAGTCTCAGCTTCCTATCTGCCATAACTCACGGAATGCCACTCGCAACAGTCTCAGCTTCCT
>JAODUO010002085.1:0-41777 GCA_025642075.2 Ridgeia piscesae
ATTGTTACTAACCTAAAGACTACAGGGATTAAAGTTGGTGTCTGCTTTTAAAACTAGAGGGTAAATTAGCTTTGGAGTCTGGAAGGGGTGAAATTACCCCAAGGATTACGCCGGGGGTGGAATTCCTTCCCCAGCACCATACCATCTTCAAGAACAAACTACAAGATATTGTTGTTCTTAGCCCATGGACCATCCCAGACGGGAATGGACTTCCAAAGCCAGTAGTGTCAGCTCCCAGCCCTGGCTGCTTCAAGGTTAAGTTGCTGACTACTTCAGTTCCCAGAAAACAAAACTATCACTCCTCCCCTCCCCATCCATACTTTATTATTCCTTTCTTCAGTCCTTTGTCATGCGTGCGTGCGTGCGTGCGTGCGTGCCTGCTATTTTTTCTTCATACTAATTAATTCAGTTAATTAGTTACTATTATCTAAGTAGTGCACCAAGTTAACAGACCAACACATTCTAATTAAGACCAGCAGAGTTCATAAATATGAAGATATTTATACATATTATGCAGTGTGCATCACCACATTTATTATGAGAATAAATATATATTATCTAGTCATGTAGTAATAAATAAATAAATTAGTTAATAGGTGATAATTAGCGGGTAACCTCGACAGACAGAAACGGTTTTTGTAAAATGCCACAATGTCCATGAATATATGTTTATATAAACATTCAATTTGTATAAAAACGCAATTGTGGTAAGAGGTATAATTTAATAGTTATGTAATATTAATAAATTAACCAATATTCGTATTCAGACCAATACAAAAACAAAAGGCCATAATGTCCATGATTATGAAGATAATTACACATATTATTATGTAATGTGTATAACAGAATGTTACAAATATAAATTAATAAAAAATTTTAAATAAAAATTTAGTCAATATTTATAATAAGCACGCACTTTGATAGATCTAACTTTTAGTAAAAATAATATATATATATATATATATATATATATATATATATATATTATATATATATATATATATATATATATGAAGTGTGTACAATCACATATACAGTAGTAGTAAATGCAAAGTAACAAATCATTTAATAATAATAGCAATTTAATTGGTCAATATTTAGTAATTACCATTCAACATTGACAGACTGACATGTAAGTAAACACCCTTATGTCCATGATTATGAGGAGAGTCGTAGAATTTATACACGCAATAAACCACTGCTGCCATTGATACAATGCGCTGTGAGTCACCCAGCTGCAGTTGGGGCTGCTTCGAGTTGTCCCAGAAAGTTCCGCCTAACTTGTGACATAACCCAGCTAGGTGTGTCATGCAACCGCCCCTACTGGCTACGTGTCACCTAGGTGCTATTTACCCTAACTTGGGTGTGATTTGGGCTTGGGGGTGTGTCATGCACCTGGCCACTGGTCACCATCTGTCATGTCATGAAACCATTAAAACTGCTGTGACTCATTTGCACAAAATCAGTCACATATGCCACAAAGCAAAAATGTTAAGAAAGAGGATTATGGTGCAACATGTATTTCATTGTGATAATTATTTCCACAGTTATGGTAATTTTAATGTATTTGATAACGACAATGCAAATGTGGGAAATCCATGTTTAAAGATTTGTTGTACAGAATCTAACTTAGTCTTTGGTTACCACCATTAATTATTACCCGATTTCAATTAAATATCCCAGAGTTGTTATAAAAATATAGGTCTACAGCAACTGCAGTTGTTAATCATACAGGAATAATGACATTTTATTGAAAATATGCATATACTTATAGACAAAACTCAATTAAATGTTCATGTGCCATTTGTCCTACCATTTTGGCTAACTTCCTGAAAGGTCAAAACATTCTGATACTGGCAGTTTACAAGGCAAGAGGCCCTACCTCACAACCATTCTGCTGACTTGTCCAGTCTCAGTGGCATGTCTCATGTCCTCCAGGGTCAATTCAGTCTTCCGTCTGTGACAAGATGCAAGAAAAGTTTAGTTTCAAGGGAACCCTGACCCAATCCGTGAAAATCATGGAGCTGTTTCGACCAGACACCGGGTTTGCATTTCACAGAGGCGAAAATGACACTGTGGTTATCTAATATTCTGCATCTGCTATAATTGACTGTGGTTGGACATAATCCCCTCCGGCCATAATCCCCTCAGACAAAATCCCCTCCGACAAAATCCCCTGTGTTAAAATCCTTTCCGGAAAAATCCCCTTAATAAACTTGTTAATTAAAGCATTACATGTTCAATATTATAATACAAATTAATAGCTAGAACAGCTCAATATATGTTTTCTGTAATGTCTAGAAATGTGTTAATTGGCAAGTATGGAACACCACAAATGTACAAGCAAAAAATGTTTCAGTTCAAAGTCTAGAAATTTAATTAAAAAGGGAAATAGTTTTCCTTTTGGGGGAGTTAGATTTTTTTTTGCTCACCTCAAAAAGTATCTTAACCCTAGAACTGAGCTTTTTACACTCATAAATAATGTATGAAAGCTTATTAATTAACTCCACCTTCAGTTAGAAAAAATATTAAACCTACCACATTCCACCAAATGGAACGGACGGACGGACGGACGGACGGACGGACGGACGGACGGACGGACGGACGGACGGACGGACGGACGGACGGACGGACGGACGGACGGACGGAGGGCGGACGGACGGACGGACGGACGGACGGACGGACGGACGGACGGACGGACGGACGGACGGACGGACGGACGGACGGACGGACGGACGGACGGACGGACGGACGGACGGACGGACGGAGGGGCGGACGGACGGACGGACGGGCGGACGGGGGAACACGGACGGACGGACGGACGGACGGACGGACGGACGGACGGACGGACGGACGGACGGACGGACGGACGGACGGACGGACGGACGGACGGGGCGGACGGACGGACGGACGGACGGACGGACGGACGGACGGACGGACGGACGGACGGGCGGACGGACGGACGGACGGACGGACGGACGGACGGACGGACGGACGGACGGACGGACGGACGGACGACGGACGGACGGACGGACGGACGGACGGACGGACGGACGGACGGACGGACGGACGGACGGACGGACGGACGGACGGAGGGCGGGCGGACGGACGGACGGACGGACGGACGGACGGACGGACGGAGCAATCACCGTGGGACTGATGCTATCGCTAAAACATATCTCAGCGTCATGTGAGGAAAGGGAAGATGACACTGGACAGCCAACCAGGTAACACAGCCTTCAGAAACTTCATGTGTTGTGGTCTGACTTATGGGCAATTGTTTTAGTCAGTGGAATGTCATTTAATTGAACCAGGCAGAATGCAGAATTGTCTTGGTTATGATCTTTTTATAAAGCAGCATTAAAGGTGACATGAAGAAAACATTATATTTAAAACAAGTTAATGACATATTAATATATTGCTATGTAAATAGGCAGATGTAGTCCCTGACAAGTTCTGTAGTTGATCAATAGCATTAACTTCGAAGAATATTGTTCAAATCCTTGTTTCAGACTGTTGTTAATGGTAAGAGTAATACTATATTCTTTATTCCCAAACGCCATACAACATACAAATACGTTGTCACGGTTGTATAGTTCTGTTTGAAACAATATTTTCATATAACACAAGGAAGTATCAACAGTCAACGAAATTGTAATATAGCACAGGAAATTTAACTGGTAGATATATAGTCTGTATTTCATGTATATGTTAATGTTAGATTTATCTGCCGAATACAATTACCAATATATCAATATTATATTGGGGACTGCAATTGGCATATGCACTTAAATTTCAAATAACAGCACCATAATTAGGTTTTTGGTAAACAAACATTTCAATAGTGTAGTAAACTATTTTAACCCAAACTTTTTTAAATTTTGTTTTGGGTTTGTTTTTGGTTTTTTTGGGTTTGTTTTTTTGGGGTTGTTTTTTTTTTTGGGTTTTTTTTTGGGGGTTTGGGGTTTTTTTTTTTTTTTTTTTTTTTTGTGTGTGTGTGTGTGTGTGTGTGTGTGTGTGTGTGTGTGTGTGGGGGGGGGGGGGGGGGGGGGGGGGGGGGGGGGGGGGGGGGGGGGGGGGGAGCAAAAAGTAGTAAACCAGTTTCCTTCAGATCATTTGAACACATGAAATTTTCTTATGTTCATGTTCCCTTGTGCATATACAACTGCTATATTATTGTCATCCAAAGCCAGTCTACAATATTTTGGCTCTGACACACCTGCTGAGATGATTGCCGGCCATAATGTGTCATCCATATTGTAGATTGCACACAATACACACATTTGGCTCCTTTACCACTATTAGTTATTTCATTATACAACTTGTTCTAAACTCACATCAACCACAAATATTTGATCAAGTGTGAATATCCTACTTGGGAAAGAGTATATTAGAGTTTACATAGACGGCCATCAAAACCTATCCTGTGTTGGATGGATAATTTATAAATGTATATATTTTCTTCGAACTTTCTCAGCACACAAAACATTATAAGCTGTCCTCATGTGGAAAATTCATTGTGAAATTTCTCATTTTGTTTTTCATAAAAATCCATACAAACCTGATACTTTTAAAAAAATTTCCCAGTCTGGTGTTGGATTTTATGTTAATTATTATCTCTTGAATGATCTAATGTCTTACTACATTCATGTGTCCTGAACCAGCATATCCAATTTAGAAATGCTTAAATAGTTCACACAAAAAAGCAATTTTCATACAGACTCTTCAGATGGGTAATGGTCACTAACTGTGGTCTTACACCAAGTCTTTATACACTAGCACCAACAGAGGACGCCATTTCATGAAAATGACTAGTATCGCCATCTTGTGTCACTGGTGCACACTCATTACAATGCACCAATTAGCAAATTATTTTTAAGCATACTGCTTTAATAAAAACGAATGCAGCGTCTGTTTGAGGCGTTTGCATAGCCATGTGATTTCCTCACATAAACATTGTCATAATGGGTGTTTCTTGGGCAGTCAAATGTTTTTAGCAAAATATGATCTGTGTCGATATGAAGTCAACACCATAACCAGTGCTACACCACAAAATAGGTCTCATTGCTCCAACCAATTTTGAGATACTGGACAATAATGATGTGTAAAATTATTATAATATCAGTTAACTGGTCAGACTTTTTTCTGCTGTAGCCATGGCACGTTTTTGCAGGAAGTATCTGTGTTGGACTATATTTATATTATGGACAGGTTTTCTAATCAGGTTTTTTATCTCCATTATATTTCCTTGTATCTTTCCAACTAGAATAAGCTTACCATTTGGGGGCGGGGGGCTACAAACTAAGGCATTATATATAAACGTTCATCTCTAAATATTCTACAAAGACCTGTACACAAGCATTAAAATGTATTTTTGACATAAAGAACCTTTGGTAGGAATGTGATTTCACAAACCATTGCAGCACGATTACGTAGAACTACATTTTTTTTGCAAGTATCAAAACTGTCACATTTGGAATAAAATTGTCTCCTGTTTCATATGTGGAAATGTGGCTAATTTTATTTCACTGTTAAATGTATTACATATTGATCAAGAGTGAGATCGTGTGGTATAGCAGCAACGAATGAATAATGACCACTCTCTGTAGCATGGTAATTGTACTTCCGTTGTACTAACCATGTATTATAATTCAGTACATTCTTTGTTCATAAACTGTTTCATTGCATGTGTGTGTTAACTAATGTTTCATTGCATGTGTACAAACTAATGTTTCGTTGTGTGTGTATGTGTTGTTTGTATGTTAATTAATCTATCGTTGCATGTGGGTTAGCTTATCTTTTGTTGCACGTGTGTGTGTTCTTTTTACGTATTGTGTGTGTGTGTGTGTGTGTGTGTGTGTGTGTGTGTGTGTGTGTGTGTGTGTTGTTTTGTGGGGGGGTTTATTTGGTTGTTTTTCTGTTTTCCCCTTTTTGGGGGTGTTTTTTGGGGGTTTTTTTTGGGGGGGGTTGGGGGGGTTTTATTGGGGTTGTGAAGCACGTCCTACTAAGTTGTCGTTCGCCCCTTTTTAGATACTAAAGACAGCTAATGAATGAAGATTACTTTACTAAAAACATGGATATTTCAATTAGTTAATTGGTTAATTTGAGCATAACAATTTGTTTCTCTTCAGGCAATTCAGGAGTGCATGGCTGGATGTCAGGATGCCTGAAGAAATCTGTGGAAAAAAAAAAAAGGGGAAAGGGCCCCAAAAAAAATTTTTTTTTTTAAAAAAAAGAGGGAAAATTTAAATTTTCCCCAAATAAAATTTAAATTTTTTTTAAAAAAAGGGTTTTTAAAAAAAACCCCCTTTTTTTTTATTAAAAGGGAAAAAAAAATTTAAAAAAATTTTTTTTTTTTAAAAAATTTAAAAAAAAATTTTGGGTTTTCCCCCCCAAAAATTTTTTTTTTTTTTTTTTTTTTTTTCCCCCAAAAAAAAAAAAATAAACCCTTTTTCCTTTAAAACTTGGCCCCCCCCGAAAAATTTTTTTTTAAAAAATTTTAAAAAATTTTTTAAAAAAGGTTTTTTAAAAAAAAAAAATTTTTTTTTTTTAAAAATTTTTTTTAAAAAAATTAATTTTTTTAAAAAAAAATTTTTTTAAAAGGGGGGAAAAAATTTTAAAAAAATTTTTTTTTAAAAGTATTTTTTCCCCTTTTTTTTGGAAAAAAAAAACCCCCCCCAAAAAAAAAAAAAAAAAAATTTTTTTTTCCCAAATTTTTTTTAAAAAAAATTTTTTTTTTTTTTTTTTTTTTTCCCCCCCAAAAAAAATTATTTTTTTCATTTTTAAAATTTTAAAATTAATTTTTAAAATTTAAATTTTTTTAAAAAAAGAAAAAATTTTTTTTTATTGTAATTTTTTTAAAAAATTTTTTTTTTAAAAAAAAAAAATTCCCCTTTTTTTAAAATTTTGGGAAAAACCCCCCCCTTTTTTTTTTGGGAAAAAAATTTTTTTTTTCCCAAAATTTTTAAAAATTTTAAAAACCTTTTTTTTTAAAAAAATTTTTTTAATTTTTTTGGGGGGAAAAATTTTTTTTTTTTTAAAAAAAAAAAAAAAAAAAATTTTTTTTGGGCCAAAAAAAAAAAAAAAAAGGGGGGGGAAAAAACCCCCCCTTTGGGGGGCCCCCCTTTTAAACCCCAAACCCAAAATTTTTTGGGGGGGGGGGTTTTTTTTTTTTTTTTTTTTAAAAAACCCAAAATTTTAAAAAACCCCCCCCGGGGGGGGCCCCCCCGGGGAAAAAACCGGCCCGGTTTAAACCCCCCCCGGGGGGGAAAAAAGGGGGGGGGAAAAAAAAAAAAAAAAACCCCCCCAAAAAAAAGGGGGGGGGCCCCCCCCCAAAAAACCCCAAAAAAAACCCCCCCAAGGGGAAAAAAAAAAAAAAAGGAACCCCCAAAAAAAATTTTTTAAAAAAAAAAAACAAAAAAACCCAAATTTAAAAAAATTTTAAAAAAAAAATTTTAAAAAATTTTTTTAAAAAATTTTTCCGGGCCCCTTTTTAAAAGGGGAAAAAAAATTTTTTTTTTTTACCCCAAAAATTTTTTTTTTAAAAAATTTTTTTTAAAAAATTAAAAACCCCCAAAAAAGGGAAAAAATTTTTTTTTGGGAATTTTTTTTAAAAAAAACCCCTTTGGGGTTTTTTTTGGCCCCCCCCAAAAATTTTTTTTAAAAAAATTTTAAAAGGGTTTAAAAATTTTTTTAAAAAATTTTTTAAAATTTTTTTTTAAAAATTTTTTGAAACCCCCCCCCAAAAGGAATTTTTTTGTTGGGGAAAAAAAAATTTTTAAAAAATTTAAAAATTTTAAGGGAAAAAAAAATTTTTAAAAAAAAAAATTTTTTTTTTTTTTTTTAAAGCAGAAAAAATTTAAAAAAATTTTTTTTAATTTTAAAATTTTTTCCCCCCCCCCCCCTTTTTTTGGGGAAAGGGGGGTTTTTTTTTTCCCCCCTTTGGGGGGGGGTTTTTTTTTTTTTTTAAAAATTTTTCCCCCCCAAAAAATTTTGACTTTTTAAAAAAAAAAAAAACCCCAAAAGGGGGGGGAAGGGAAAGGGAAAAAAAAAAAAAAAATTTTTTTTGGAAAAAAAAAAACCCCAAAATTTTTTAAAGGGGGGTTGGGGCCCAAAAAAATTGGGAAAAAAACCCCCCCCCCCTTTTAAAAACTGGAAAAATTTTTTTTTGGGCCCAAAAAATTTTAAAAAAAAAAAATTTTTTAAAAAAAAATTTTTTTTTTTTAATTTTCAAAAATTTAAAAAAAAAAAAACCCCCCACCCGGGGGGCCCGGGGGGGAAAAAAAAAAAAAAAACCCCAAAATTTTTAAAAAAGGGGGGTTTAAAGTTTTGGGGGAAAAATTTTTTTTTTATAAAAAAACCAAAAAAAGGGGGGGGCCCTTTTTTTTTAAAAAAACCTTTCCCAATTAAAACCCGGGTTTTTTTTTGGGGGGAAAAAAAAAATTTTTAAAAAATTTTGGAAAAAAAAAATTTTTTTTTTGGGTTTTAAAATTGGGAAAAAACCCCCCAAAAAAAATTTTTAAAAAAAATTTTGGGGGTTTTAAAACCCCAAAAAAATTTTTAAAAATCAAAAAAAAAAAATTTATGGAAAAAACCCAAAAAAAGGGGGCTTTTTAAAAAAAAAACACAAAAAAAAAACCCCCCCCCAAAAAAAAACCCCAAAACCCCCCCAAAAAAACCCCCAAACCCCCCCCCCCAAAAAAAAAAACCCCCAAACCCCCAAAAAAAAAAAAAAAAAAAAAAACAAAAACCCCAAAAAAAAAAAAAAAAAAAAAAAAAAACCCCAAAAAACCCCCAAAAAAAACCCCCAAAAAAACCCCCCCCAAAAAACCCCCAAAAAAAACCCCCAAAAAAAAAAAAAAACCCCCCCAAAAAAAAAAAAAAAGGGTTTTAAAAAAATTTTTAAAAAAAAACGTTTCCTCTTAAAAAAAAAGGTTTTTTAAAAAAAAAAATTTTTTTAAAAAAAAAAATGCCAAAAAACCCCCAAAAAAAAAAAAAATTTTTTGGGGGGGGGGAAAAAAAAAAAAGACTTGGTGTAAGACCACAGTTAGTGACCATTACCCATCTGAAGAGTCTGTATGAAAATTGCTTTTTTGTGTGAACTATTTAAGCATTTCTAAATTGGATATGCTGGTTCAGGACACATGAATGTAGTAAGACATTAGATCATTCAAGAGATAATAATTAACATAAAATCCAACACCAGACTGGAATTTTTTAAGAGTATCAGGTTTGTATGGATTTTTATGAAAAACAAAATGAGAAATTTCACAATGAATTTTCCACATGAGGACAGCTTATAATGTTTTGTGTGCTGAGAAAGTTCGAAGAAAATATATACATTTATAAATTATCCATCCAACACAGGATAGGTTTTGATGGCCGTCTATGTAAACTCTAATATACTCTTTCCCAAGTAGGATATTCACACTTGATCAAATATTTGTGGTTGATGTGAGTTTAGAACAAGTTGTATAATGAAATAACTAATAGTGGTAAAGGAGCCAAATGTGTGTATTGTGTGCAATCTACAATATGGATGACACATTATGGCCGGCAATCATCTCAGCAGGTGTGTCAGAGCCAAAATATTGTAGACTGGCATTGGATGACAATAATATAGCAGTTGTATACACAATGCAACATGAACATAAGATAAATTTCATGTGTTCAAATGATCTGAAGGAAACTGGTTTACTACTTTTTGCACACACACACACACACACACACACACACACACACACACACACATAAACATAACAAAAAAAACAATACATAATAAACACAACAACAACAACAAAACCACCTGCTCACTATGTCAATTTATCTATTATTAAATAATTGGACATCTCTTACATGATACATTTCGATTGGTGTTAGGTTACGACAGACAGTGCTACACTAGTGAAATGTTTGTTACTAGTTTACTACACTATTGAAATGTTTGTTTACCAAAAACCTAATTATGGTGCTGTTATTTGAAATTTAAGTGCATATGCCAATTGCAGTCCCCAATATAATATTGATATATTGGTAATTGTATTCGGCAGATAAATCTAACATTAACATATACATGAAATACAGACTATATATCTACCAGTTAAATTTCCTGTGCTATATTACAATTTCGTTGACTGTTGATACTTCCTTGTGTTATATGAAAATATTGTTTCAAACAGAACTATACAACCGTGACAACGTATTTGTAGGTTGTATGGCGTTTGGGAATAAAGAATATAGTATTACTCTTACCATTAACAACAGTCTGAAACAAGGATTTGAACAATATTCTTCGAAGTTAATGCTATTGATCAACTACAGAACTTGTCAGGGACTACATCTGCCTATTTACATAGCAATATATTAATATGTCATTAACTTGTTTTAAATATAATGTTTTCTTCATGTCACCTTTAATGCTGCTTTATAAAAAGATCATAACCAAGACAATTCTGCATTCTGCCTGGTTCAATTAAATGACATTCCACTGACTAAGAAATGACAATTGCCCATAAGTCAGACCACAACACATGAAGTTTCTGAAGGCTGTGTTACCTGGTTGGCTGTCCAGTGTCATCTTCCCTTTCCTCACATGACGCTGAGATCTGTCTTAGCGACAGCATCAGTCCCACGGTGATTGCTCCGTCACTTGTGTCTGACTCATCCTTGTGTTTCTGAACAAAAAGTGCAACACAAATAACATTTCTATACCAAAATTATGCACATATCGGATGTCGTGATTGTATTAAAAAGAACAGTATCAGTATTTACCATAAATAGTAATATATTATTAAACATAGCCAGAAAAATATGGCATGAATCCTATATTAAAAATGCATTGAAAAAGCCATTGTTGGTAAAAATACATTAACCTTTTAATAAGAAAGTGACCATGTACCCTATTTTATATTGAAGAAAGTTTTTGGAAAATCGATTCAGTATGGGAGATCAGTATTTTATTTCACTGCATGGTTTTGTTTTCTTTGACTCGCATGTTTGATTGTACAAATCATTTGAAAAATAAGAATAGTCAAATGCTTATGAAAAACACTACATAATTCATACCAGTTTTTCAATTTGTTTAACTAAAAATGCTCAACAGTGACTTTCTGTAGATATTATGCATTTGTTGTTAGTAGAAATGTTGGAGACTGACTTTCTGAAGATATTTCACAGAAGATGTAACTATTAGAACTTAAGGGTGAAGTTCATTGATCACAAATGTTAAGGGTCAAGGTAGCTATATAAAGGTGGTATTTAGCAGTAGTAGAGTTATGGCAAGACTCCGTGATTAATAAGTATACTGAATTTGTACATTTGAACAGGACAAGTTCCTGAAGGCACGGATGGATGTCTATGTAATTGTACTGCAGGACGATGAAAGGAATGGTAAGGTAAGTTCTACAATAACACAGTAGTCCTCAGGATTGTTCATAGTGCTTTACACTTTATTCCCTGGCAGACCTTCTTAATCGAACACCATCTCGGCTTCTCTGGGAAGCATTCAACTATGATGCAGTTAATGTACAGATATTATTCATAACAAATATCCACCAATGTCTACTCATTCATACAGCGAAGTAAGCTGGAGCAATGTTCAGCACAAGATTCAAACCCAAAAGTACAAAGCTCCTGCTACACCTACTGGCATGTGGTAATGTTCGGAAATATAATATTAACTGTTTTAATAATACACCAACATTTGAAAACAGTTCAGTGATATGAATTAATTTAAACCTTGATTTTTAAGTCGTCAAATGCAACTTCTAAGAAAGTCCTGTGGCAGCGTATTACTCTACAATATCATCTGCAGCATATGATCACCAAGTGACTCCTAGAGATAGTTCCAGTGAAACTTCAGATATGTTGTGTTGTATTTGCCTTAAAAAGATCTTGCACAAAACAATTTGGAACATGGTTTTGAAAAAGGCATGTTTTGTCATAGTTTGCATAAAGTTTGTTTTCGCCAGATTTTACTTTAAAATGTTTTCTTCCATTAACAAAGTATTTCTAAATATATCTGACACTGATATTTGTCATAGAGTTGTTATGCACGAAATACTGTGCCTTAGACTTCTTCACAAAATCAACACCGGTCATGTTGACATCACCATAGACGAATACCACCAACAGAGTGAACCCAGAACTCGGGCCGCCCAACGTTTCGTCGTGTGAGGGCAGATCACCCAGACCTTCACCACTCCTTTTTTCCTGCAACACTTAGAGGTGCCTCAACTTCTGCCATAAGATAACTTAATTATGAGACCACTGTGTATACGTATACATCATACAGGGCCTACACATCGTTTTAAAACTTACTAGTGGTCTATACAATATCTTATTAATGTCTTAAAAAATATTTTAACCCAGTCCAGTATTTGGAAGAAGACAACACTGTGTATAGTTTCTGTTCAATGCTCCTTTTCGCCTGCCATCTTGTACAATATACTATGATTATTCTGCGTAGCTGTTTGATTGATCATAGTTTACAATATACGTATAGAAGTGTACGTTTTACAGTTAGCTGATTACGTCTAATATTTGTTTATTTACATATTTCTTACATACTTCAGTCATCACAAATTATTGTATTGCAAAAATGCACATGCTAGCCTAATTTATTGATGTTTTCATTAATCTTAATTTATTAAAATAATAATAGGGTGATATTATTTTTTATTAGATAATTGTTAGCTATGATATTATATGAATCATTGTAATTTTCTTGATGCATTATTTTTAATATACGTTTGTGTATATTTATAACTGGACATGGTGCTTAACATAATATATTACTATTTATGGTAAATACTGATACTGTGTCTTTTTAATACAGATCACGACATCCGATATGTGCATAATTTTGGTATAGAAATGTTATTTGTGTTGCACTTTTTGTTCAGAAACACAAGGATGAGTCAGACACAAGTGACGGAGCAATCACCGTGGGACTGATGCTATCGCTAAAACAGACTCAGCGTCATGTGAGGAAAGGGAAGATGACACTGGACAGCCAACCAGGTAACACAGCCTTCAGAAACTTCATGTGTTGTGGTCTGACTTATGGGCAATTGTTTTAGTCAGTGGAATGTCATTTAATTGAACCAGGCAGAATGCAGAATTGTCTTGGTTATGATCTTTTTATAAAGCAGCATTAAAGGTGACATGAAGAAAAATTATATTTAAAACAAGTAATGACATATTAATATATTGCTATGTAAATAGGCAGATGTAGTCCCTGACAAGTTCTGTAGTCCATTCCTTTCATCGTCCTGCAGTACAATTACATAGACATCCATCCGTGCCTTCAGGAACTTGTCCTGTTCAAATGTACAAATTCAGTATCACTTATTAATCACGGAGTCTTGCCATAACTCCACTACTGCTAAATACCACCTTTATATAGCTACCTGGACCCTTAACATTTGTGATCAATGAACTTCACCCTTAACATCTAATAGTTACATCTTCTGCGAAATATCTTCAGAAAGTCAGTCTCCAACATTTCTACTAACAACAAAGTGCATAATATCCACAGAAAGTCACTGTTGAGCATTTTTAGTTAAACAAATTGAAAAACTGGTATGACATTATGTAGTGTTTTTCATAAGCATTTGGCTATTCTTAGTTTTTCAAATGATTTGTACAATCAAACATGCGAGTCAAAGAAAACAAAACCATGCAGTGAAATAAAATACTGATCTCCCGATACCTAGGAATCGATTTTCCAAAAGAAACTTTCTTCAATATAGAACCACTATCCTACACTGGTCACTCTCTTACCAAAAGGATAACGTCCAGTTCTTACCAACAAGATGGCAGGCTCAAGGACATTCTGAAGTATTGAGGATTCACTGCCACATTTTTCTGGCTGATCTTTTGTGATAGGAAACTTCCATTCACATATCACGCAGAAGTCCTCACGTCTTGTCACTTCCCGTGGTCCATATCTGGCCAAACAGAACACAATTATTTTATACTTTTATAATCAGTTATATATTATAATATAGTCAGTATAGTCTAGTTCAATACTGATACTGCCACCGTATCGAAACTTGCCCACCAAAACCCGCATGCAAAGCACTACAAAGCCATTGCCCCCAGACTCCAGCAGCACCGAAAACGTCTATGACCAAGGTGGCAGCTCTGGTCAACTAGGACTACGAGCACGGGGTGCTAAGAATGTCTGGGTGAAAAAGAGGCACCGAAAGAGGGTAAATAGACTAAAGATAGCAATGTACAATGTCAGTGCTATACTAAGAGATGAACACATACAATAAGTTGAAGAAGAACTTAGGGAAATCAGATTGGTATCGGATGTAATCAGGATCGGACAAGTGAGAAGACGAGAGGAATGTTTTATTACATTACAAAGCGGCCACCTATTATGCAATTTTATGGCAAACAACAGCCAAGCAGGAGTAGGCTTTCTCATAAACAGGAAGGTACAGTGAGGGTAAACAGCATAGCAGAGTAGCAGAATTTGTTATGTGCATAACAAAGCGCTACAAACTAAATTTACGAAATAAAGGTATATATTTTGGGATAAATTCTATTGATAATTTGATATGATTTGTATGTAACTGATCCCTTTTGATCATAAACTAATTATATTGCACAAATCCTATCTTGCATTTTGTAACTCAAAACACGTAAGAATTGCCACCGTCACATTCTGAGTGTTTTTGTCTACAGAACAATGAAACACAAATTTGTTGGACGATATCTGCTCTGATAGATCAAACTTGTAATGAATGTTGATTATCTCACTTGTGTAAGTGCCTTGCAGCTAGAGCGAACTGTTTGAACGTTGATGGCTAATAGTACACAAAACAATATAAGGGAATAGCAGTCATTTGGATTAAATCCATCCCTAGGCCTTTTTATACGAAGTATAGGTCGTAAATAAATGACAAATGCATACCAAGGCTGAGCCTTGGACATCTGGATGCAATAATCACCACTTCAGAAGTATGGATTGTCTACTTTCGACAGTATAACTTCGGGATATCTTTTTCCGCAGATCCTGGCTTGGCCATCCGGGGCTGGAATGAATATATTTTGATTGAACAATGAGGCTAATTGTTACTAACCTAAAGACTACAGGGATTAAAGTTGATGTCTGCTTTTAAAACTAGAGGGTAAATTAGCTTTGGAGTCTGGAAGGGGTGAAATTACCCCAAGGATTACGCCGGGGTGGAATTCCTTCCCCAGCACCATACCATCTTCAAGAACAAACTACAAGATATTGTTGTTCTTAGCCCATGGACCATCCCAGACGGGAATGGACTTCCAAAGCCAGTAGTGTCAGCTCCCAGCCCTGGCTGCTTCAAGGTTAAGTTGCTGACTACTTCAGTTCCCAGAAAACAAAACTATCACTCCTCCCCTCCCCATCCATACTTTATTATTCCTTTCTTCAGTCCTTTGTCATGCGTGCGTGCGTGCGTGCGTGCGTGCCTGCCTGCCTGCCTGCGTGCGTGCGTGCGTGCGTGCGTGCGTGCGTGCCTGCAATATTTTTTCTTCATACTAATTAATTCAGTTAATTAGTTACTATTATCTAAGTAGTGCACCAAGTTAACAGACCAACACATTCTAATTAAGACCAGCAGAGTTCATAAATATGAAGATATTTATACATATTATGCAGTGTGCATCACCACATTTATTATGAGAATAAATATATATTATCTAGTCATGTAGTAATAAATAAATAAATTAGTTAATAGGTGATAATTAGCAGATAACCTTGACAGACAGAAACGGTTTTTGTAAAATGCCACAATGTCCATGAATATATGTTTATATAAACATTTAATTTGTATAAAAAAAAACTGCAATTGTGGTAAGAGGTATAATTTAATAGTTATGTAATATTAATAAATTAACCAATATTCGTATTCAGACCAATACAAAAACAAAAGGCCATAATTCCCATGATTATGAAGATAATTACACATATTATTATGTAATGTGTATAACAGAATGTTACAAATATAAATTAATAAATAATTTAATAATAATTTAATTAATTAGTCAATATTTGATAATAAGCACGTCACTTTGATAGATCTATACATCTTAGTAAAAGGCCATAATATATATATATATATATATATATATATATATATATATATATACTGTCACTATGAAGTGTGTACAATCACATATACAGTAGTAGTCAATGCAAAGTAACAAATCATTTAATAATAATAGCAATTTAATTGGTCAATATTTAGTAATTACCATTCAACATTGACAGACTGACATGTAAGTAAACACCCTTATGTCCATGATTATGAGGAGAGTCGTAGAATTTATACACGCAATAAACCACTGCTGCCATTGATACAATGCGCTGTGAGTCACCCAGCTGCAGTTGGGGCTGCTTCGAGTTGTCCCAGAAAGTTCCGCCTAACTTGTGACATAACCCAGCTAGGTGTGTGTCATGCAACCGCCCCTACCTGCTACATGTCACCTAGGTGGTATTTACCCTAACTTGGGTGTGATTTGGGCTTGTGTGTGTGTCATGCACCTGGCCACTGGTCACCATCTGTCATGTCATGAAACCATTAAAACTGCTGTGACTCATTTGCACTTTGCTGTGCAAGCAGTCGGGCGGATGGGCGGGCGGGCTGGGCGGAGCGGTGAGCAGGCGGGCGGGCAGGCAGGCGGGCGGGCAGGCGGGCGGGCGGGCGGGCGGGCGGGCGGGCGGGCAGGCGGGCGGGCGGGCGGGCGGGCGGGCAGGCGGGCGGGCGGGCGGGCGGGCGGGCGGGCGGGCGGGCAGGCAGGCGATCACTCCTTGGGAGGGCAACTAAGACAGGAAAGTACATGCATATTATTATCCACTCAGTCTATGATCAGTCTACAACCATAAAACCATGGAAATGTAACAGAGCCTGATGGGTCACAGGCCTCAAGCAAACGGTCACCAAGAAGAACAAGTCCAAAACAACTGTCCATTGGGCGTTTTCTTACTGCATAGGTATTGGCTGAAAGGAGTTTTGGCTGGAAAGGGGCAGTAACTAAAGATCCAGAGAGTTATCGTATAGTTAGTACATTGTCACGTGACTTATAATATATGTTTCAATAATTTGTATATTATACGCAACTATTTCAACTTGGTTTGATTTGTGTGTTTTCGAAAAGAAATCACTTGCAGTAAAAACCTGATATTTATTTTGAAAAGCGAACACATTTGGCAATAATTTATTTGTGCACGCAAATGTCATAGTAGACAAATTCTCCCATTAAACCAAATGACGTTAGATGAACTGTCATATAGACCCAAACATGCATGTGTACTTACAGTGATTCGTCCTTGCACTGTTACTGGCGTATGTAGTACACATGGATCATGTGTCGAGTAGCCACGTGTCACATCACTGAAGATGGATTTCACACTGCAGTTGCTGAACTTTACCTGGTTAATACATCACACATGGGTTATTTCAACTAACTCACTGAACTTATTTATATTTTCTCAAAATGCCCAACATAATTTCATTAATTGTTTTGGAATAGGTTAGTTTAGTTATAAAAAGACTAAATCTGGTGATAGTGGCTGACCTGCCAGTTGTCAGAGCTGTGATGGTCACTGCACTGGTCACTGTGCAGTGACCACAGTCCACTCAATCAACATCTGACAAATGTCCAGACACAGGCATTGTTTGAACAATGTCATTGTCCAGCCAGTGTCAATCAGTGACTAAACTCCACTGGGATTGTCAGACTGGAAGATCTGGCAGTGTACTGTATTATGTAAGAGTAGGGACTTTTAACACCCATCATTTGAAGGGCATAAATACATTAGGGGTATCCAGGGTCTAGGGTGTCAGGATGGTTTCCCATTTGACAGCTGCCCAGTGGACAGTTGTCCAGGTGGACAGAAATAAAGTATAGTCCCCCAAACATCATAGAAAGTAAGTCAGTTTTGCCTAGAACAAAATCCCAGGAAATGAAGTCACACATAATTGTATTCAAACACTATCTAGTTAATGCAATTTATGTATGGTCTTGAATACTTAAGCACATCCGAAAATATTCATGAATCTGAAAATCAGATGCCAGTGTAGGTCATTGACGTGATGGTCAGTCTTATTCAAGTGGTCAGGACATCCGTCACACGTCATTAAGCAGTATTAAATACATACACCATTTGGACTGAAGATCGTAATTTAAGATGATGATATACATGTGAAGTACTCACAAAATATAAATTTGTATGAGTAATAAATATGAGTACTTCAATAAATATAATAAGGAGTAACTTAGTTATGCATTGGAAAACTACAGTCACTGCCTGTGACTATTGACAACTGTCACCCCCTGGTCAGTCTGAACAGACATGCTAGCAGAGTTAAATCTCACTTCTGGAAAAAAGGCAGTCTCCTTGCTAAAATGTTTGAAAAGTGCATCACATTGTTTCAGTGTGTCCTAGAACTACATGGCGTCATTACGTCATGACTCAACAAACTGTTAGCATGGTGGAATCCACACATAGGCCATAGCTTTAAAAATATTGAGCTCTCCATATTCTTCACACCCAAGACACATTTTGAAAAAATATAAATCTATGAATCATCTCAGTGGGCCAGCTAGATAGCATGCAGAACTGCTGGAGATGTGGTCTACCTGCAGACAGGCAGATGGACAACGACAAACTGTTTTATAATATAGATGAGTAAAGGTTTGAGTGATGATTACTTTGTGAAAAATCAGTGGTACCAACAAGTATGAGTAACAAGTACTTTAGCCCCACTTAGTACAGTATAGTGATTAGCATTAATTATACACATGTATGTCGGTATATATTTAAGGCGGTGTCTTTTTACTCCCTGTGATATTTTCCTGTGACCTTTTATTTCCTACAATTGTTGCCCAGTGGTCATATGTAAACATGGACAATTGCTCAGTGGCAAACATAGCTTTATGTAGAGACTCATCCTCACACGCCCGGGGTGGTTGCTGATGAACACATTAGTACTAACCCTGGGTATGCAGCAGCACCCCTCATTGAATACTCTGCAAAACTCTAAATTTAAGTTCAACCAATGAAATTGCACATAACTAGTGTAGTTGTTATCATGTTGCATGATTTCAGTAAAACGAGTGTGCGAAGCTTATATAAATACAGGCTGGTGTCACTGTGGCGACGGGGCAATTTCGTGTCTTGGAGGTGGCACTGCACGAAGCCAGTGTCTACGATACGTACGACGATACAGCTACACAACACTGGAACTGAACTGGCACAACGATGGCAGGGCAACACCCCACCCTGTCCCGTCCGCGTGACATGGCAGCCACGGACGGCCAGGCAGGGGTTTGTCTGTCCGGTAGACTAGCTAGTGTCTATGCCTGACTCGGGCCGGCTGTCGGGCCACTGCATCTAGCTAAGCTCACTGATGATACTCGCTTCGCCGGGCCAATGGCCCAAAGTTCACAAACACACTGCTACTGTCTGTCCACCTTCCTAACTGCGGCTGCCTCAGACGGGTGGGTGGTGATGGCGGTGGTGGTTGGTGGGTCTGTCTGTCTGTCTGCCTGCCTCATTCATCTGATAGCTAGAAGCACCTACACCCAATAAGCTGCCTCCTGCCCTCTCCGAATGCGGCTCGCTATAACCTGGCTGTGTTCTTAACTAGCTCCCTGTGTACAACAAAACGAAACCAATCTGTTATCAGAGATTATTATCATTGTCAGCATTGCATCATCATACATGTAGCTAGCTGCAATAGTTTCATGCACTAGATGCCTCAATAAAAATAGGATAACCTCTTTTTATCCCTAGTCGTTAGCACCCATAAATTGCATAATAGTAACAACAATACAGTTGTGTCGTCGGCATGTTAATACAATAACAGAGAATATCATTGTGCGGGAAATTAACAATGGCTTAATTTATGCCGTATTATATTCAATGGACGGCGTATACAATTGTTAATAAAGCAATCAGTAGCGATCTAATGCAAGCATAACGGTGGTTATGCAAGTATCGCTGGAGAACATACCTGGAAATGTTGCTTCCGAAGAATTACTGGCCACCGTAGCCACCACCCCCACTTCCATAGCCTCCTGGAAACAACAACAGCTCGTTTAGAAATGTGGAACTGCAATTTATTCGAAATAACATCACAAACATGACACGACAAGAAAGCAGTTTTGTGAAGCAAATACTGGCAGGGCAGTGCGAATAAAGCGTGGATGGATGCAGGGAGCAGGAACACAAGCGCAGGGAGGTGTTGCAAGATAGAACAGTGCATGCTTCACAACAGGAGAGACGGGACACAGTGCATGCATCGCAACACACGAGACAAGACAGAATGCATCGCAACACACACACAACACTCGCCGTACGAACGCAGCTTACAGAAGCGAGTACCAGTGATTGCAGAGTTGCACTTAAACTTATATAGAGTCTGCAGCAGTAAGATAGAACGGGGAGCTTGCCTCCATATGGGCCAGACGACCGCTGGTTGTAGTTGGAGCCTCCACGCTGGGGACCCCCGCCGTAGCTGTTGCCATAGTTGGAGCCAAAGTTGTTGTTCCAGGAACCACCGCCGCCGCCAGCTGCACAGAAACACTGCAGTTAACACGGGGCAGTCGGTACTTAACACTGGCACAATGGGTGTCATCACTTAACATGGCCCAATAGAAGCTCTGTCACTTGATGGCTCGCTCAGTAATCTATTAGGTCACACCTCGAAGTTGGCTAAATCAAGGGCAAGACTAGCTGGTCTTGACTATGGATTTTAGGACAGAGTTATAACTGTTTTCGAGGACAGATTTTTTTGAAACAGCTGCTGCCAAATTCAAAGCCTCGAAACACACTGCCCAAGAAGAAAAGCTAGTACCTGATAGAACAGTGCTCCTACAGAAACAACTGGCCAAACATTGCCAGTGGACAAAATGTGGGAGTCACTGACCAGAGAGAAAACTCAAGTGACACATCCACTTAGAAAGATAGTTGTGGTGTGGTCATGAAGGTCAAACATTGACAGCACATCCAGCACACTGCAGCATTTACAACAAAACAATCCTTGTAAAAGCCACAGGCAGATGACAGGATAGAGCCAGAGCTGAAATGTCCACAATCAACATCTTCAACAACCTGTATATTTAGACCACTGATAATTAGGCTCATTCAACACTGTTGTAGACGATAGACATAACTCATCAAGAGAACATGTAACTTGCGACGCGGGCTATTTAATCTTTTCATAGTGCCATTTTTACCAGACCTCATCCGAAAGAGATTGTATCAATCCCCAGTTTCACCAAAAAAAACACCTTTGCACTATGAGCGGCCATGTCAAATGGGAGATCAGGTTGTTATTGAAAGTTCTGAGATGACAAGGGGCTAACAGACCTTCAAATCAGCACGAGAAAATTTTCACACTAGGAATCTAGGGTGCTGCACTTACCCTGGTTGCCGTAACCATCCCCGTAGCCACCGCCGCCTCCCTGGTTCCAGCCGCCACCGCCGCCTCCCTGGTTCCATCCACCACCACCTCCCTGGTTCCATCCACCACCCCCGCCGCTACCGTAGTTGTCTCCGTAGCCACCTGTCAACAACACACAAAACGTACACCAACAGCCAGTTTAAAGTACAGCTTTATTCACAGACCCATGCAGGCATCCACACATCACTTCGACAGACTGATCTTGTTTTGGACAGGTAGACATTTTAGACAAGTTATCTGAACAATTCCAATAAAATTATACAAAAGAGAAAACACACCAAAGTCCTTCCACTGATAATACACTAAAGGAAACGCTAGCTTACCTCCGCTGCCACCACCGTAGCCCTGGTTGTAGCCGCCGCCACCGCCACCGCCATAGCCGCCACCACCACCGTAGTTTCCACCATCCCAGCCTCCTGCAAGATATAATGGTGATTACAATCATTTCATCTCATCCCACCATGTAGCAAAGTGTGATAACATGAATGCAAAACAAAAAACAATTCTAATTACATCAAACCTGCTTGTATTTTGTTATCTTTACAAACAATCCTTATTACAACACTTCAGGCACAAAACATGAAACGTCCTTCCAGACAAGAAAGGCATATGTAACCTAACAAGTAACCAGAAGGAGGCATTACTCTGCGTGAATATCAACACAATTAACACTACTACAACACAAGTATGAAACTGATCCAACGGACAACCATGTACAACTTAGTCTTACCTCGTCCTCCTCCACCGCCGCCTCGACCGCCTCGCATACCTGCAGCAAGACAAAGTACCACATGTCAAACACACCTACAATGACACACAGGTAGCACCAACATCTGCTATAACCTGTATTGTCCTATTCATATACTATCGTCAGATATTAGTGCCACTCAATATAACCTTAGGTTATTCATTGGGACTTCTTTACTGCCATTGTACCAAACAAGTGTAAATGAGACTGCTATGGAGGAGGTAGTTACCTCCACGCATGCCACCGCCGCCGCCCTGACCCTGCTGCTGGAGGTCTTCCTTCGACAGTGCCTTCTTCACCTCACAACGGTGCCCCTTGATTGTGTGGTACTTCATCACTACAACACCAACACATATCTCTCAAGGCCACATCAATGACATCTAACTATATGTATTCATTCAAGGGCATCGCATGTTCAAACCAATGCTCAGAAAACACAGTGAAGCAAAACTCATCGCATCATTTACTTAGTCAAACGTAACAATTCTCAGATTAACTTTCAAATAACCTATCTACAAAGTAGAAAATGAGAAAAGAGCAACATGTCAACGATGAAATAAGTCACGTAACTTATCACAAACTAGTTTGTTAGACACCAACATCTGCTACATGATTAACACTTACACACGATCTTGTCAACAGGGTCGTAGTCATTGAACGCGACAAACGCAAATCCGCGTTTCTTGCCCGTCTCCTTGTCTGTGATGACATTGACGCTGTCGACCTCACCAAACTGTGTGAAGTAGTCGCGCAGGTCGGTGTCATCAATGTCCTCCTTGATACCGCCGACGAACACTTTCTTCACTGTTACTCGTGCATCGGGACGACCAGACTCCTAGGCCAAGACAGACTCAATCACACGGAACCATGGCACCTCCCTGCACACCTGGCAGATCACATGCTCCACAAAAACAATAGGCTCATCACAAACAATAATGTATGAATTATTTACAATAACCCGAATCAAGCCTCGGCTTGGAGAAACAAACCAGATAACACAAGCAGAAGCTGTTAACAAAAACTGTCTAACCTAGCAAAATAAAACAAAATAATTGCACATCAAGTGATACCAGAATTTCTTAAGTATTCCGCATGACAAATACACACCTCTCTTGGTACTGCCCTCTTCGGTTCGACCTCTCGCTTGTCAACAATGTGAGGTCGTGCTGCTTGTGCTGCATCTAGTTCTGTGGCTTTCTGAAACGTGATGAAGCCAAATCCTCGCGACCTGAAAATAACAGTTATTGGGTTTTTTATTTATTGGAAATATTTTAACTAGTTTTAACAAACAGAAGCGACAGATCTATAGTTAACACTGACCAAGTCAATCACAGAGATAGTTTAAAAGTAAAGTGCGATCGGAGTCAATATCAACCATTTACATTAGAGTAGATGCTGACCTTTTCGTGTTAGGGTCGCGCATCACTACGCAGTCAACGACCGTGCCCCATTGTTCAAAATGTGCCTTCAAGCTCTCCTCTGTTGTGTCATAGCTCAAACCACCAATGAACAGCTTGCGGAACTGTTCACTCTTTTGATCCTACAAAGCAGAAGAGCAAAAGCATGTCTACTAGTTTAATGGACTAACACAGAATGCATTTGTTCGTTCGTAGGCTTAATTAAATATAAAATAGTTTGATCTTATTATTACATCATGCATGTGTAATTTACTATGTTATTCATGAATCTCTGTAATATGTTCCAACCAATTAAGATTAGGCTAAAATTTAGCATTACTCAATAACTGAATTACTATGAAGGATAATCTATTCATATTAAATGAGTATGACCGTAGCTACCAAAAGGACAGGGTTACCAAGGACGGACTATGTTGAGTTTTAAATCTGCTTGGTTACTTACAGGATTTCACAGCGATGCAGTTTAACTTTGCACAGGCCACAGCAAAATTGTTTTTAAATCAAAATTAAGAAAACATCCGTCATTAATTTGTGTAAATAAGCATAGCTGACTGACTCAATTGAAAATATCTGGGATGATAGGTGAACGTATGTGTGGTCATAATTGCTCATAATTTAGGCCTGTTGTTTAAGATTGCCAAAACCCACATTCTTGCCACACGTTGATGATGATCGGCACGCTTTCGCCACGCCGCCACGATTTTTACTTTTAGTATCTAGTCCTTACAGGCATGATGCGGTGTGGACCGTTCCAACGCAGGGGGATTTGTTATGAAAGGGAAGACACCGTGAGTTATGTAAATATTGTAACATTTGGGTAAGGGTTGTTACAGATTAAAATGTGTATCATAATTATTGCGCTGCAACAAAGAATCTGGATTCAAGATGGCGCACACGCGTTCACTGTTCTGCTCCCCCCCCGGCCATGCCGGTTTTTCTAATATTCATCATTTTCTGGTGATTATTTAGATGTAAAACTTCCACATAGCTAATGCGCATTATGCATGTAATCGCGTGTCAACTTGTTTATGTAATAATATTACAAATGAACAAGCAAACACTAAAATTATACAAACCTCTCCCATTTTGATTTTGAAGCTTGTTCGAGAAAGAACTGGCTATGGTCACGTGGTCAGTTGATTACCATTCGTAAAGCATCGGAGATATTTTAAAATAAATTTGTATTTAATAATAATCGATACAGTGAGGTATTGATAATCAATCAGAAGTAATATTAAGTCAATATGAAACCTAAACTAATTGCATAAATAAAAATATTTTTCCCGCCCTATTTCCTATCTCTCCTTTCATACGAAATTTGTCAATGCCCGGATGAAGTGTTCGGTCGTTGGTAAGACAGTTGTTAGCAAATTTTAACATTATCTATTTACTTGATTAAAATATGTAATATTTATTAATGTTATTTTGATTTCACATACATGGTGTGTCAACGGTTATATATGTGTTGTTGTAACTGATTCTTCAGCGTAACTCTGCTGTTAATTTTAGAAAGCTACGCTTTGTCAACTCTCAAGATTGACAAGAAAATGTTCTCGTACTAGTTTACTACGTCGACTCGCCGTAATGCATAACTGAAATAGTAACATTTGGCGTTTAACGTGCGGTAAAGGCAGTGATCACGGAATTACTACATAAAAAACATTGGCTGAGAGTATTGTATTGTTTTTCATGTTTTATTTGACTATTTGTGTGTAAGGGTAAGTGAGATTCGGAGGAGTAAAACCGACAGTGGGTTCGGTTTAAAACCACGTGCCATTTTATTTGGCATATAAACCGGACATAATTGTCGCTGGTGGAGGTCAGCTTCGCATTCGTTGATTGAGGTTTAGGCCTATGCTATAATTAAATGATGGGCGCTTCTTTTGCATCTACGAAAAAGTCCAAAATTTGGTAATCTTCCAGTTAACTGGCCTAAATTATTATATTGATTGATTGATTTATTTATTTAATATAAAATGTAAAACATTGTACACATATCCATAATATATAAATACAAGGTACATTTAATCGGATAACACAAAAAGTGCACGCACTTATTTCCATTGTGGTCCTTGATAGCCTTTTCAAAACGTTTTTACCACCTTTTATCAATGTCTATGCGGTCCGAATATCATTCTACATAACTTCCGGTACAAAGAAGTCAGATATTAATTTTGTTAATTGCGGTCCTGATGTTTCTGTGATGCGCTAACCGGTCACGCCCTGTGACATCAGCATATTTACGTCGACTCAACGGAATTAAATTGATATAAAACACAAAAATAATATCCAACTTCTTTGTAGCGGAAATGATGTAAAATGACATTCCGGATATATACACATCAAAAAGGTGGTAAAAACGCTGTAATAATTTAGGCCAGTTAACTGGAAGACTACCCAAAAATTTGTCATCCATCCTTATGTGGCTGGGGAAGATTTCTCTTCACAGGCGACGTCCGGGTAATTACATATGCGCAAAATGTGTGGAGTGTGTTTTTGGTGGGGATAGGTTTGTATTTAGGACTATGTAATGATGATTAGCAGTAATTACTTGTGACATGATTGTGTGCAAGTAGTGCGACATATCCACAAAACTGTTTTTATTATGCATTTACTTGAACCAGGTATGCTTACACTTGCCGACAGAAAGCAATCCTAAAGTGTTATGGGTTTCACATTTCAGTATCTTAGATTACTGATCCTTGTATAAAGTCTGCGAAATGGGAAAGCGGAAGACAACCGATGATGATGGCGTCACCGTAGAGCCAGTGGTGGACAAGGTGGCAGGAGGAGACGAGGAGGAGGACGAGGAAGAGGAGGAGGAGTTCACTGTGGAGAAGGTGATTGACATGCGGATACGCAACAACAAGAGGGAGTACTTCCTCAAGTGGAAAGGTTATCCAGAGTGAGTTATTTGTTGTTACGCATAGCCTTATGCAAAGACCCATCCACCTGTGGATAGAAATTTCAGTGGATGGGTGGTGGACACGTACAACATGAAGGAGCAGCAAAAAAATGTCTTCCAAAATCTTAGATATTGTCAGTTGCGCTTTAAAAGTGAGTATAGATGGTGTCATTTCAAGTCATCAGACACATTTAAAGTTTGTAAACTGGCTTAACAGTTAACATCCATGCATCCACCAAAACGTGTGACCTGCAATACTCACATGTGCCTTTGCCTTCCTGTCTGTTTTATTTGGGTGTTGGTGGACCGCTATGTCAAACATAACATCCAGAATCGTGGATAAGAACACACATCACAAATGAACCAAGAATTGACAGTAGTTTAGCCTTGATAGTGCAGTGTGGTAGCTTTTTGTCCACATCCAGTATCTAATATTTGTTTTCACATTGACATTTAGTTATGACTTAATGAAATCTGGTCACAAGCTCTACAAAATAGGCCTTTTTTAAGAATTGGTAGTATTAAAAGCAGAAACACTATTTACATAAATCATGACTGGTTAGTGTCACCAATTAGATTGCATTTTGAAGGGGAAATGTAGTGTCGGTTGTTCAGCAATATATAGTCTTTGGAAGTAGAACCGAATGCCACTGGAATATGGAATATGTCCAAAATGCAGACCAAAATAAATGCTGACACTTTGTACAGTAAGCTTGCCTTAGCTTGCTCAGTTGTATAGTAATTGTTTGGTTGTAGCTCTGAGAACACGTGGGAGCCACTGGAGAACCTGGATTGTCCCGACCTCATCTCTGAGTTTGACGAGAAGTACAAGAAGAGGAAAGAGGAGCAGAAGAAGAGGAAGCAGAAGGACGTGGAGGAGGAGAGCAGTGGGGCCAGCAAGAAGAAGAAGAAGGTTGTGGAGGCAAGTAGCTATGACAAAAACTGCATTAGCACAAGCTAGTGTATAATAAGTGTTTGCAACCGCTGAATTGTCTGCACTGTCCATACGTGCAACCTGGCCATTGTGTAGCATGACATCATCCACTGTGATTTCATTCTGTGAAATCTACTGTCGGTCAATGTTTTTGGTGGTGTTTTTAGTACATTTGACACTGGCAGATACATTTTTCTTCTATATACAATCTCGCATACAGTTCCCACTTAAACGACAAGACCGTCACGTTACTGTTAGTATTTTAAAGAAATACTATTTGCGTAAGAATTTTAACAAAATGCATGATGTTTGGATGGGTTGACCAAAATGTTACTTTATAAATGTTGGACTGTATTGTTACTTGCAACATCAGTTGATCTGACAAAATAAACCCTTGCCTTGTTACAGGAGGAAGATAACAGACCACGTGGCTTTGACCGGGGCCTACAACCGGAGCGAATAATTGGAGCGACAGACAGCAGTGGGGAACTCATGTTCCTTATGAAGTGGTATGTAATTGTTGGTTATCTTCAACATAGCTTCACCAATAATAACAAGTTCATTGTTAATATTCTATAATCTAATTAATAAATTGAGCTTCGTTTTGGGTAAATTGTTAGTTTTTGCTGGGCACTTCCAAATATGTAGCAATGTTTTTTTGTATGTCAAGAAAGGTTTTTAACAGCCAAAATGGTGTGCTGAGGTGTTATTTTCAAGTATGTTAACCATGTACTTGAAAACTGTAAATTGTTACTTTTACACCACACATTAAATAGTTGCAATCGCTGTGGTAATACGTCTTTTGGTCTAAGGTCTTTCAAAAAGAGGCAAAGGGTTTTTGGTCGTTTCATACCCAACTATTTGTCTTTGTGTGTTTTAGGGGTGTTCCTGGGCTGGGATTTCTTAGGACTATGTATGGGTGGTTAAGGAAACCGTTTGGGGTAGGACTGTTGTCACAGCATGCCTAGACTAGTAGACTAGTAAAACATATTCTCATAGTAGATTCGTTCTTTTGTGCTTAATAAATTTAAGGTTCCAAAAATGTATACTCACCCCTAACTGAAAATGCTATTGAAGTTCACTTGATTCTGAAAATGTAAATGTGCTCTTATTTGATAACTTTTAATAAGATGCATTTTAAGGACTACATGAGTATTAGAATAGTAATTTTAGCATGTTGGTTTTTATTTTTATGTTATGTTATTCATTCACAATAACCATTTGTAAAGCATACCAGAACAATGATTTTTGATGGGCACTATATATAAAAAAAATGTCTTATTATTAGCACCACCTCATCATGGCAGGATTGGAAACTCTAACCAGTCAAAAAAATGTAATACTATCTAAAATCTCACATAACCACATTAAAGAGTATTATTGTAGCGCATCTATATGTCTTTTACTTAGTGAGGAAAATGTCTATTTACTTGGATAAAGCACACAAAAAGTCACATTGTCATGCGCTAACATACTTCTGAGAATTTTCTGTTAGATTTTTGGATTAAATTTGTTTTGATCATTAAACGGAATGATTAGAATTTACATATATATGTGAAGAAGGCCAGCTACTTGTGTACATGTGGAACTATTTGTGTTATTTTCCGCCCAACACAATTTTCATTGCATTCATACATATGGAATACTGTCAGACGATTCGCCCTGGCTTTATTTCTATTTATTGCTTGAAATTACTTGTTGCAACCAACTGATCTGTTTGTGGCGTATGTGACTTGCAGGAAAGACAGTGATGAGGCGGACTTGGTACCGGCACGGCAGGCAAACATCCGGTGCCCCCAGATCGTGATAGCGTTCTACGAGGAGCGTCTCACATGGCACACACACAACGAGAATGATGACGATGATGCGGCAGCAGCCGCCGCCGCCAGGATAAAAATCGTAATAATATAATTTCACCTTTTTATTACGAATGCAAATAAATATTATTTGTTGACACATAGGACCCCTTTCGTGTATAATAAGGTACCATATCTTTGTTTTTGCGCAGAAATGTCTAATAACGAAGAAAACCGAAAGAAACCAAAATTTTACATGGGCTAGATAGGAGGTAATCAAACCACTCGGCTTGGAATAAAGATGGCGTTACGCAGTGTTCTATGACGACGATTTAGGCACTGAAAATATTTTTCCCAGTTTGTCTGATAAGTGAATATGCTTCTTTCACCATTAATGTATACTTATATAGTATACATTTAGGTATATGGAATGTTACAGCTGTGTTTCAGTTCCCCTTTAACTGTATATTTGCCTATATCGGATACCTCACACAAACTCTAATCCTAAACATGATCAATCAGCATTCCCAGGTATATTTATGTTTCACACATATTGCATTTTGTGACCCAAATGGCGCTCCCATTTGTGCCAGTGGCAAGCGCAGCGGTGCATTTGTCACTGCGACCGTGCACATGGAATGAGCGATAAACAGTTTGTTTATGTCGACTGCGCTGTCTTTTCGACCTCAAAAGTCTGCTAAGACGCTCGGTTTATAAAACATAAATATGGGCAAGATTATGTTACATGCTTGAATTAACAAAATCAAGTATCAAATGTTGGCAGAAATACAATTATAATGGCAAAATTGAGGTGGGTTCGAATTCTGCACAGGTGCCGATATATCTTATGTCGCTGGATTCTGGAAGCTTGGCCCTGGATCTCAAAGTGAATAACTCTTTAGTCAGATCAGTTGGACACTGTGCCTGTGTTCAAAGAACATCAGCAAACTTGCAGCAAAATTGTCTATCTGAAATTAAAACTATGCAAACAGATTATTTTAGATTAGCCAATTTAGACACATTGTATTAGCAACTGCAGATCCCGTGACTTCATCGTCGTGCGCGCCATAATCCGTGCCAGTGATATAAACAATTGTAATATTTCAATTTATTGGACAACATTATAAGCAACTGTTCATAATAACCAGCACAGCCACAGGAAAGTTATCGAACAGCCCGTGGACATGATGTTTATGCAGTAAATGTGTTGCGTCATGTAGCAATGATTTTGAACAAGACGAGGTAGAAACCGAGTGGTTCAGTTTAGATTTTGAAGTGATTGTCGTTTTACAAACAAACAAAAATTTCACTAAAACGAATTAATTTGACAATTTAGTTCCATGCCATTGATGAAATAATTATTCTGATTCATAATGTTGATACGTTGCTAGAGGATTGAAATTGAAAAAGAATTTTAACCCGAGTGGTGCTGTAAGGCAGTATACCGGTACTACTACTACTACTACTACTACTACTACTACTACTACTACTACCACTACCACTACCACTACCACTACCACTACCACTACCACTACCACTACCACTACCACCACCACCACCACCAGCACCACCACCACCACCACCACCATCACCACCATCACCACCACCACTACCACTACTACTAAGAGATTGCTCCTGACATGGGTCGACTCATCAGCAAGTTGGAGAGTTCCCAATGGACTTTCACAGAGAAATTATGAATTTCAATTGCATGGACTGATATTAATTCATTAATTTATGAACTTTACTTCAGTATGTATAAGTTTATAACAAGGACTTATGCACATTACCTATCATGAAAAAACTCACTGGATTTACACATATTACCATCATGATGTGTAAGAGTATACTTTAGTGAATGCTGCATGTACTTAAGCATGTGATCTATTTGAAACATGGTTTATACTAATCTGCTCTTTTAATGTTAACCTTGGTGATATTATGAACGGTGTTGCAGCTCTGTTTACATTATGCCTAAAGTGATAAATTGCCTTGATGTTTTTTATGATATATCATGTTTTGTCTGTTTTTTCACACTATTCATCCCCAAAAGCTGCTGTGTGCTCATGTATTAATGAATTGTAACAAAATAACGCAATAATTTTCCAATATAATTCAGAAGTAAAATAATAGGTTGCACCAAAACTTGATGCTAGGTCACATTAATGTCAATTAATGTTTATATGTGTATCTGATATTTGTAATCCCTCTAATATCCAGAGTGCAATTTTATTAATAAATTACACTATTAATAGGTGATGTGCGAAATGTAGGTCAAGTAAATAAGGTATGCCGTCATAATCACGTACAAAACGTTTACATTGCATATAAGTCATTATATTAGGGAGTTTGCCCCCGAACTACAACTGCCAAGTTCCTAATTCATTTTCAGGAAAATTATATCATTAATAGGAATTAATACCATTATGTATGTTAAATCTAGGTAAAACTTAGAATGCAGGTCAACTGCAAAGGTCAAGGCAAAGTTATCAAAAACAATTACATTTCCTAAAACCTAGCGCTAGGTTTGTATCAAGATTTATGGTGCATGTATGAATTATTTATGCAAGTTACATTACATATTAATAACGCAAGTACATTGGCAGTTTTCATACTTCAAATGTTAACAGTGCACATTTAAAAACAAAATTATGTTGTCAATAAAACGTTAATGCAATTGCAGTGGGCCAAATATAGAAAAACATGGGAATGTAGGTCAACTGAGAAGATCAAGTCAAGGTCACAAAATAAATGATATGTCAAAGGGTTTATCAAGATTAATGGTGAATTTATGATTTTTTTATTATGCAATAAATTCCAATAATTAGGTCAAATTCAAATTACCGTTTAAAGTGTCCATAAAGTTGCTGTATTGACAGTTTTTATATTTTAATGTTAACAAGGCTCAATTCCTAAACAATTTCACCTACGTTATACCATTAATGGGAATTAATACCATACTGTGGGTCAAATCTAGGTCATATAAAAAATCTAGGCCACCTTTGAAGGCCAAATCATGGTCACAACAAATTTACATTTCCTACCGGGTTGACCCGTTCATGGTTTCACATGCGTAAGTTAAATGTTTCCAATGTTTTTACTAGTTTCCAACCTATTCTATGCAGTCATTATAAAGCCTGTACACAAGAAATGGACTATAATATAATAGACAAAAATGCAGCAATTTTAAGACTAATAAATTTAATTTCTCCGTAAATAATGAAGATGTCTTTTAAAAATAAAAATAAGTTGTATTAACTACATATTAGTATCTATCACATGGTACCATTTACATGATGTAACATATTGACATTTGGTGTTGATATACCTAACTACTACTAGCAGTGCGGATATGACATATCTGTATATTTATATTCACTCTACCAATCACGACCTTAACTTTCAGCTACATCCAACATCGTCTCATACCTTATGTAACGTTTTACAGCCTATTTAAATGTACATGAGCATGCACAGATTTGTGTGACACATTCTGGTCTTGGCATAGTCAAAGAAGGACATGCACATAGGACACACGAATTTTGGCCATGTTTGTATAAATTTCATGTAATATATTTTAAAGATTTAGCACATAAATATTGAATGCATTCTGTGATTAGATTACACAAAATAGGATATATATATATATATATATATTATATATATATATATATATATATATATATATATATATATATATATATATCTACTAATAGTAAATATAGGGTATTAATAAACTGAAAATATATATATGTATATTATATATATGTAAAATGTCCAGTTCCTGTCTGTATACTCACAATAGGTAATGGCACAGCTATTTCCAAAATCCGAGGTAGTAGCAAACTGCCCACAACCCGTTCACTTGGCCCTACTCTGGCTACCTTGTTGTAAATTTTGACCTAATGACTTTTTACAAACAGTGTGCTTCAATATTCATAAAAGGCAGTCTTCAAATGGCCTTTTTCAGTAAAACACTCTAAACTGTTTTAATTTATCGAGAAGAAGTTCTTGATTTTTCTCATACAAATTAGTTTGATAAGACTGCACCATAAATTGGCTATCTAATGGAAACTACTGTGTATTAAAACAAAAAACATGTTTAGAAGAAAGTATAACATAGCGATAAGCGTTTTGGTTTAAAAGGATCACTCTGTGGTAGCGCATAAGCAGAGCTGGGGTCAATTCAAAAAGAATTGGAATTGGTCAGTTCAATTCTGGAATTGGAGCGGGAATTGTAATTGGAAGATACTGGATTGGAATTGAACTATTTTGATGCCACTATTGATGGGTTGATAGTACATGTTTCTACTGTATTATAACATCTTATAGGTTCCTCAGGAGTATTCTCTTGTGGTTCTCTTGTAAATTCCGAAGAGAAATAATCAGCCAATAGCTCTGCTTTTTCCAAGTCTGAGTTTTTTTATGTCATCTTTCAATTCATTTTTTATTAAGTTGGGTATACCCGTTCTTGTCTTCATTTTTGCCTGGGCGTATAGCCAGAATTTCTTAGGATTTTCTTTTATTTGGCTAATGATACTTTTTTCGTATATTTGTTGTGCCTTTCTTGTTAGCCTCCTAACCTAATTGCGTAATCTGCAGTATTCCTGGTAAGCTTGGACATCTCTAGTTAGAAGATTTTTCTTCCACAGTCTATTTTTTCTTCTGATTTTAGCTCGTATTTTTACATTTAGTGGTACTGGTTTTTTGTTGTTGTTCTTTCTGACATCACCTTCTTAGGTATACACCGTTCTACTGCTTCTCTGATTTGTATAGTAAAGATGTCCCATTGGGCTTGCACATCTCCCTCATGTTTAGAAAATTCCGCATCCCAATCAATGCTTAACATGTCCTCCATTTTGGGGTAGTCCCCCTTATCATATTTAAAAACAGTTTTTCTGATCGGCTCATGTATTGGTGTGCAGCTAAGAATCACTTTGATTATGGAGTTGTCACTTTTCCCTAGTGCTGAGGCTGTTTCAATTAACACAATTTCGAAATCTTCACTGGTAATTACTAGGTCAATGAGTGATGGCTATTCATAATTTTCCAATCTATTTTAGGGTAATTAAAGTCTCCAAGTAGAAGGAATTATGAATTTGTTTTCACTTATTTTCTCTATTACCTCATTAAGGTTATCATTGTTTTCAGTGGTGCTGTTAGAGCTTCTATAAAATGAGCCTACACGAAGTCATGTCATGTTTTATGATTATTTCTCTGAATGGCTCACCTTTGGTTTTTAGTTTATGCAAGTTTTTCATGACTGAAGCTTTTTTGTTTTCGTCTGGAGAGGTCACAAGCAGGAGTTGACTTCTTGCCTCGTCTGTCTCAGTCTCGTTTTTATGTTTGCTCCCTAATCTCCGTACTTGGAGGCTCTCTGGCTGGTATTGGCCATCTGTTTCATGAGTTCTCTGTCATGAGTTGCATTTTCTACTTTTAGGGTGCTGGTCCCCTCTGGCACGTCGTAGACTACTATGTTTTTCATTCTATTTAGCCTGTCATTGACTTGGGTGTAAACTGTGGCAACTACTTCATCTTTATTTAGGATTGGTGGAAACTGGAATTTGTTTGTAGCCTGAGACTGCAGATCTGCTACTTTGGCGACTACATCCTCGACTTCACTTACCCTGGTGTTTAGTGCTTCCTTGTTATTTTCTTATACAGATAACTTATTGTCAAACTGATCTTGTCGTTCATGCGTAATTAACAACTGTATCATGATTGCCTTTGCCCCCCCAGCTAATCTGCTGTTGTTCCTCGCTGATCAGTACTTGATACAGTGCATCAGATACTTTCTGGCACTCCTTATGGTACCATCCTTTACAGATGTCACATTCTATTGCTTTGTCGTTGTTTTTAACTTCTAAGTTACAGTCGTTTCTTGTTTGTTTTGTGCTGTTTTTTACAGTTGTTCTTTGATGATGAACTACCTCGTAATGATCTAGATGATTGTGTTAGTACTGGCGGGTCACCAGTTTCCATTATTGGTAATTTCTACACCTTGATAACAATTTATGCAAAAAAGTGCAGGGCTGGGGTTAATGCAAATACAAACAGATAGAAAAGGCAGATAAGAAATGCAAATTTATTTAATTATTGTATGTTAGCCCTGGGCCAACTCAGGGCTTGAGTTATCTTGAAGACACAGGGGTGATAATGATACACCCGGAAAAAAGGCCTGTTAGTTCAGAAATGGGAGAACATAGGATGGGGTTTTAAGAATAAAAATGAGTGTGTTATGTGCTGTTATTTACGTATTTATATTGATAATTATATTGAGTTGATTTGTGAATGATTTGATTTCGCGGGCTTTAGCTATTTGTTTACTTGTCAGCCATTTTGTTTTGGAAATTTAGGGTGGTTGTTATGCAGAATAATTTATTGATCTATGATTTGGGAGCTGTTGATTTAAATTATATTTAGATGTCTGTTTAATTATCTTAGTACTTTTACTCGTCCGTTATTGTGGGATGTTGACAATCGTTAGAATTTGAGAATTCGGCTATTTTGTGCAGCGGGAAAAAAGAGTTGACGACACCTGACGCATGCGCAGTCCTCCTCATAATATTGATTAAATATATATTAAACCTAGAAAAGGAGTAGGGAAAGACGGATTTCGAAGAAAACACGCTTGAAAGCGATGCATGTAAGATACATGAGTAAGGGAAAATAACATCTTAGAAGGAAATTTAACTCGAGCTAACACCATGCTTCACAACCAATATTTTCAACGTTTGCCTCCAGTACCATACTGTATGCGGCCTTCGGAAGAACCTTCAACAGAAAGATATAAGCACTCAAGTGGACTTCCCAAAAATATATATGGATTTATGCTACTTAGTCAAAAGCGTCCATTTTGGCGGTTGCGCAAGCAGGTGATTTGCTTTTATTACCACATTTGTTATTCCGAGTCATCATCATCTTCTATGTTACTGCATAACATCTACGTCACGACGAGTCGTCTATGTCACGGCTCATGTTTTGTTTCATATGTCGAAACTTACATGGTTACGCCTCTTGTCACATTTCTACAGTTTTCCGGAGACTATATATATATATATATATATGTGTGTATATATATATATATATATATATATATATATATATATATATATATATATATATACGTGCATCACACATCGAGTCTTTCAATAACAATGTAATTATACAGTATATCCATAATCTGCTGTGAAGTTCGATAAGATGACATAGCATATAAGTGAATAGGTGATATAACTGATACATTCAGATACTAATGAAAGAGACAGGTGTGTTATTGTAGTCTAAAAACCAAGAAACCAAAACATAATTAGTGGATAGGTAAATGCGTTTACTTGCGCAATGTGTTCCTAGATAATTCTGGGAGCATTTACAACTGTAGGAATTGTCTCGAAATTCGCACGTAGCTGCGTTCTGGCATGGATTACTCAAGCATATATCCCCTGTAACGAGAGGTACTGCTACAAAACGTTCACAAAATGGCTGCCGAGGTGTGACTTTCGAACGAGGGAGCAAATTTACTATTTTATGACGAATTTGTTTAAAGTAATTATACCTCATCATTCCTAAACGGAGAGGAGACAGCGCTTCGGACGCCACAGAAATAGGACCAAAAGAAGACGCCCTGTTGGTCAGGTTTGTAGAACTTTTGTCAAACGAAGCAGTTGTCCAGAAGTTACGCCATGTGCTCAACCCGAAGGCTCTCACTGATAAACTGGACATATTGACTGAAAAAATGTCACAACTTATCGAACGGTTGGAAAAGAAAGACAAGTATATTGCTGCTCTAGAGGCAAGACTGTCCTCATGTGAGGCTGATATTGATCAAATAGAACAGTACTGACGACGAACCGATATCAATCATTTCTTATTTTACTTTTTGATCCACAAAAGTGTGCTAGCATTATCTGTAGAAACAGTTTTGTAAACTGAGCAATCAATATTTTCCGGTATTCGTAATAATTGTTTAGGTATGGTTCTGTTGGTTGTGCTAACTTGTTAAGCTGATTAATTTTTTGTGACAGTGCTGTCAACATAATAAAAAAAAATATTATGTAGACATTCAAACTTGTGGTTGTGTTTGCTGTCATAACTAAGAGCAGACAGAATTGTTTGACTACACCATTGCTATGTTCAGTTATACGTAATGCATTTATCTAAGTATGTTGACTAAGCTAACACTTTATGTGGATGCAGTCGTGTTTACAGAGCTACCACTATTTGTAGATATACACGGTTTTGGTTGTGTCACTATGCACAGGCACAATTTAGTTGACTGAGCTATCGTTATGTGCAGGATTATTTTTTAGATCGTCTAAACATATATTTCACTTTAACTAATTCCTCCGTATGAACATCTCGTGATGTCATTAACTCGGAGCCTAATTAGGTTTTCCTTTTTTTTATTAAAATCAATGCGATGGTTTTCTCTACTCAATTACAAGCTTTCACACATATTAACACTTTAGTAAGAACTGTAGTGTGCCTGGACATGTACAACTCAATTAATTGTATTTCGTATATCTATCACAATATCTTTATACAAATTATCATCGATAATGATTTCGGATGAAGCTTTCCTCTCCTATTCAGGAAGTATTCTAAACAACTGCTTCACAAATATATTACATATAAATGAAAATGAAACTGACATAAACGAACAACAAATAATTCGTCGTTCGTCATACTATGATTTCGACCAGTTTAGTAAGTTAGCTAAGGAAAACAAAAACTCTTTTAGTATTTTAAGTACAAATATTCTGTCTGTAAATGCCAAGTTTTCTTAACTTGAGGCATTTATAGAAGAACTAAATATTGTAAACTTTAAGTTTAGTGTAATATGTGTAAAATCTTCAAGATACATGGATAGATGAAAGTGAGGTTATATCGCCATTTCATTTACAAGACTATGACTGTATATCACAGGGTAAAACATGTACCAGTAAAGGAGGACTGATAATATATGTAGATGACCAGTATAAATCAAAAGTAACATTTAACCTCAATACCTATGAACACTTGGAAGGGTTGATAGTTAAAGTACAGGGTAATTATCTATCGAAGACGTTTACTATTGAAACTATATATCGATCTCCGGGAACGCGAAATGAACATCTAAACGTATTTATAGATGAATTTACACCAATTATATCGAGATTGGATAACTGTAATAATATCATTATTGCCGGGGACTTTAATATTAACAATGAAAATTACATGTTTAGTAGCTTCTTCGACACGGTAATATCGCATAGTCTGTATCCTCAAATAACCCTACCAACTAGATTTACTAGAACAACTGGAACCCTGATAGATAATTTATTTTGTAGCCTTCATGAATCAATATTAGAAAATACCGCAGGGATATTAACTAAACGATTTTCCGATCACCAACCGTATTTTATGATTATGCATAATACTGAAAAATTACATTCCCCTCCTAAATATGTAAAAATAAATACCGTACATGCGGACGCAATGATAAATGTTATGAATGAAATAAAACCAGGTCATATTTATGACAAACTAAATAAAAATCCAACTGCCGACCCAAATTGTAATTATGATATAATATACAAAGAAATTACACGTGCTAAGACTATACGTATGCCAAACAAGTTAGTAAAATTTAATAGATATAAACATAAGAAATCAACTTGGATCACCCATGGTCTGTTAGCATCAATCAGATATCAAGACAAAATGTACAAACAATTACACTTAACAAATCCCAGTTCAAATAATTATGAAACTATTAAAATTAATCTAAACACCTATAACACAATATTAAAGAAACATATTCGGGCGGCTAAGCAAATTTATTTTAAATCTCATTTTTCACTTTTTAAGAATGATATACGAAATACATGGAAAACAATAAATGAATGTCTGTCAAAAAACATACTAAAAACGTTTCCCAGTTCATTTTGAAGACAATGGCAATCAAATGTTAGACAAACAAAAAATTGCTGATACATTTAATAACTATTTCAAAAAAATAGCTCAGACTATTATAAATGATATCAATTATGAAGGAACCAAATATTTTAGTTATTATCTAAATACACAAATACACTCAACTTTTAAAATAAACAATGTAGACGAAGAGGCAGTAAAGATAATAATACATAATTTACCCACAAAACAATGTTGTGGATTCGATGGTATCTCATCAATTTATTTAAATAATTGAACCTGCAATCATAAAATCATTGACTCTGGTAATAAATCAAGTGCTAAACACGGGAATTTTTCCAGATAAACTAAAAATTGCCAAAGTAACTCTAATTTAAAAAAGGGTGATCCCACATTATTTATAAATTACAGACCAATCTCTCTATTACCAACGATATCAAAGGTACTAGAGAAAATTATCTTTATCCAGCTATCTATCTATTTTAATGAAGCTAAATAATTTTTCGATAACCAATATGGTTTTAGACCAAAACACTGCACTGAGTATGCTGCGCTTGAATTAGTAGATCTAATTATAAATCACATGGAAAAAATGAGGTGCCAATTAATATACTTCTTGACTTATCAAAGGCCTTTGATACCATTGACCATAACATTTTATTACATAAATTAAGGTTTTATGGACTGGATGGTTCGACTCTACCTTTATTTGAAAGTTATTTAAGCAATCGACTACAGTATGTTGAACTTGATGAAATGCAATCAGAAACCCTTCCAGTAAAAATCGGAGTTCCACCAGGATCAATTTTAGGACCTTTATTGCTTACTATTTATATTAATGATTTCCCACAAGTCAGTAATATATTCAACTTCGTTATGTATGCAGATGATACAACACTCTCCAGTACATTAAACCAATTTACTGATGGCACACAAAATGAAAACAAGAGAGTAGAATCCTTAATAAATTATGAATTCGGGAAAATTATAGAATGGCTAAATATAAAAAATTGTCCTTAAACACAGATAAATCTAAATATATGATTTTTCATGTACCTAGAAAAGAGAGGCAAACTCTTGCTCTTAAAATCGATAACATAAATATCGAACAAGTGGATGAATTTAATTTTCTAGGATTAACTCTGGACGCCAATCTTACATGAAAAAAAAAACGTTAATAAAATCGCAAATAACTTTTCCAAAACTACCGGCGTTTTAAACAAACTAGAGCATGTAATGCCGCTAGACATAAAAACATTTCTATACAATGCTCTAATCCTATCACATATTAATTATTGTATTACGGTTTGAGGATACAAAGGTAATCGAATATTGAGAATTCAAAAAAGGCAGTTCGAATAATAACATTGAACAGGTACAATTCACACACTGAACCATTTTTTAAAACACTTCAAATATTGAAAATAGATGATCAATTAAAACTGCAAGAACATAAATTGTTCTATAAATATATGCATGATAATGTGCCAGTTTACTTATTAAATTGGAATATCATCCCCAATTATAATATACACAGTCTTGATACCCGCACAGCTACAAATATACACACATCTACGACAAGACATGAATTTGCCAAAAAGTGCCTGAAATATAATTTGCCTCATATTATAAATGATACTCCAGAATTAGTTAAACATGTATATCTTGCAAAAATATCAAAACATATGTACAACATCTGATTGTTACATGTGTCAGTTTAATACACAAAGTCATTAGGATTTTAATCCAACCGAAAACCAAGATTCGACAATTCATTGTTGGCCCGCCCCAATCACTGAACATTGGGGGGGTAGACTTCGACACAACACTGCTTCCCTAATTCATAGAGTGACACGATGCAGAGGTTACAGGGATGCCTGTGTGCGACTTCCCAAATCCACGTTTTGGCAAAGAAATTTGTCGTCACTCAAAATGGGATCAAATTACACAAGTGCATAAATCCGCTGGTTCCGCCGTAGTCGATATAAGTATCCAACAGGGCGACCAGGCTGCACTCTAAGGCGTGACAGGGCAAACACAAATTAATAATCTATAATGTGTTTGATGGCAATTCCTACTAATATATCCACACAAGGGTGCAAAATGACAGAGCCCGGCATGATGAATATTTACTGGACTAAGATCAAGTTGCGGGCTGCGGCCAACCAAGCAATTTATCTAGTGATTTTCCACTGGGTAGTCGGAAGTGTATATCTGAACTCGTATCGTTTTTATTAATTTGACTACTAGACCGATGTAAAGTTTATAAGAGAATGGAGTGATCAGTCTCGCTATATATGCCTTTAAATTTGTTGTAAGAACAAAACAGTATGAGGACATTTCCTATGCTGACCCTCTCAGGCTGAAAAATGGGGGGACGCGTCCCCCTCGTCCCTCACCGATCGACGCCATGCTATGTAGAACTTCCCAATCCAACATTTTGGCAAAGAAATTTGTCATCACTCAAATGGGAGTAAGTTACACAAAGTGCAGGAATCCGCCGCTTCTGCCGTAGGCGCTAAGCATCAAGCAGGCGAGGGGTGAAAGTGCAACACAGATGCCATCATTTACAATGTGCTAGATGGCTAGAGCCTATAAATAAT